>LTAE01000471.1:15595-47817 GCA_001647135.1 Pontederia paniculata | reverse complement strand
AAAAAGTTCTTATATAAGATAAGAGATAAGATTAAAAAGATATATCTTCTAAATTTATTTATTCTGGAATGTAAAAATTATAATTTGAGAGAGATTAAAAAAAGATTAACTTTTATCTTGATTAAAAAAACTAAAATTTTCAGAAAAAGTTCTTATATAAGATAAGAGATAAGATTAAAAATATATATCTTCTAAATTTATTTATTCTGGAATGTAAAAATTATGATTTGAGAGAGATTAAAAAGATAAAATTACATGTCATGCTATAAAATTATCTAAAGTCCTGACTTAAATGATTTAAAAAAACTAAATTAAAATGATAAAATTACATGTCATGCTATAAAATTATCTAAAGTCCTAACTTAAATGATTTAAAAAAATAAAATTTTCAGAAAAAAGTTCTTATATAAGATAAGAGATAAGATTAAAAAGATATATCTTCTAAATTTATTTATTCTGGAATGTAAAAATTATAATTTGAGAGAGATTAAAAAGATAAAATTACATGTCATGCTATAAAATTATCTAAAGTCCTAATTTAAATGATTTTAAAAAACTAATTTTTTCAGAAAAAGTTCTTGTATAGACAAGATATAAAATAATGTGTCATAAAATTAAGTACTTGGATTAGAATTCTATCAAGTGAATTATGTGGCTTAGGAGATACAAAAAATCTTGAAACTTTTTTTTAAACTTTTTCCCCTTCCACCAATAGCATTGTTTTTCCTCCTCTTTTTTCCTCCGTTTAGGTTATTTTTTTGTTTTGTTCCTTTCTTATAATTTTTTTTATGTTTATCATTTTAATATATATATATATATATATATATGTATATATATAATGAGATGTCGAAGCCACGAGAAGAAGCTAAGTGACGCATTAGTACGAAGATATGTGTCATATATTAGATTATAGTTTGAGAAGTTAGAAAGATAAATTAAATTATAAATTAGATTATAATTTGATAGAGAATATATGTACTTAGATTATATAAAAGGAGAGGTCGAATTAGTCACATGGAGAGGTCGAAGCCACGAGAAGATGCCACGTGACACATTCGTATGTTGACAAGTGTCTAATATTAAGAAAAAATGTATTTTTTAAAAATATCTATAATCTCAGTAACCTAATAATCTATATAAATAAGTTTGAAAAAGAAAACAAAATATTTATGTATAATTAAAAAGATATATTTAAAAAAAGTTTGTTATATAAGAAAATACTAATTGTAATATTTTTGTATAATTAAAAAGATATATTATAATAAAAAGTTTATTACAAAAGAAAAGTTTGTTATATAAGAAATTAATATTTGTATAAATAAATATTAAATACAAAATATATTTTTTTAAATAATTCTAACTCAAACAAAACTGTTTGGACAAAATGGAAGAGAAAATTTGAAAGACAAAAGTGTAATACATTATTGTTTCCTCTGTAATAATATAAAATTATTTTATAATAAAAGTTTTATCTATATGTTAATCATATTTTAGTACCTAAAATTCAAAAAATACAAATTGATCATAATATATGGAAAAAAAACTATATTCTTGAATACTCGCAAATTTTAAAAAGCAAAGAGGATAATATTTGCTATATATGATAACAATTTAAAAATATAATTATTTTTATAAGAAGAGTTACTTTTAGAAAGAGAGACGAATTAAAAGCAAATGACAGAATAATAATTATTTAGAAGAGATTTTGAACAAGTATATTATGAAAATATAAAATTATATTTTTAGAGTTTATTTTCGCATGAAAAAGTTGTAAAAACAATAATAATTTTAAAAGATTGATAACATAGAAATAAGAAAAAAATATAGTTTTTTTCTGAATTTTTTTTCCTCTAGAAATTATTGCATATAAGTTTGAAATAGTCCTTGACCACCTTAAAATAAGTTGACACGTAAAGTTTAATAAAAAAACTTCATCTAAATAATTATCAGGAATAGACCAAAAAAAAATTAGGGGGACCAAAATATATAATAATAAATTACAAAAAATAGAGGTGCCAAGATTTAAATCATAGATCTTTAGATGTTAGCCAAAACCATCTATTCACTACATCATTTAGATAATTGTAATAATTTACTAATATTTATTTTATTTATTGACTACAACTACTAGTATATACGTATATATATATATTGTATATACCGAAAAGTTGGAGGATGGGGAGGGGGCGAGGTCCCCGGGAGATATGTGGGTTCGTCCCTGATAATCATTATTTTAACTGTCAATTAGATAGAAAAAAATATATCTTACTTTCATAATTACACTTTTAATAATTATATTAATAAGTAAATGATGATTATTCTAAAAGAGTTCAATTTCGAGTAAATTAAAAAAATAAAAAAATATTTTTTAAAGAAAATAAAATATAACTTTTTATAAAAAATAATTATTATTTTAATTGAGAGGATATATAAATATTAAAATAAGTTTATATTTCTTATTAAATTTTTAATATTTTTCCCAAAATATAAAAAAGTAAGAAAATAATAATTATTTAAAAAGAGCTCTCAATCAAGTATTATTTTAATTACAATCAGACATTTCTTGAAAAAAAAAACAATTTATTATTGCTTTCATAATTGCACTTTTAGAAAGTAAATCATAATTATTTTAAAAGAATACAAATTCTTGTAAATTAATAAAATAAAAAATTCTCATGAAAATAAAATATAACTTTCAGAGAAACTAATTTAATAATTATTATTTTAATGGGCTGATATAAAAAAGTAAAATTAAAAATTATAATTTATATTTATTATCAATATTTTACTATTGTTACCCTATAAATATAAAAAATAAGAAAAGAATAAATATTTTAAAAAGTTTTGAGTTGAGTAAATTAAAATATATTAACATCTATACTTTATTAAAGGGAATGTAGTATAAGAAGAATATAACATTTGGCAACAATGTAAGTCACCATGTGTGCTATAAATATTACAATTAATTAAAATATTAATCTATTATATATCTATGTAAATTGTTAGGTTTTATTACTAAAAGGATTAACTAATCTTAGTAACTATTTTAGCATTTGTATAAATTTAAAGTCTACTTATAAATAGAGAATTAAACTTCAACTCATTCCCCCTCATTCTCTCTTCTTTTTATGATATTTTTGTACTTATTTTTTTTATAAATTACTATTTGTCTTCACTTCACTTAGTTTATATACACATTTTTATTTTGTAGAAGTAAATTTTTTTATTCATTTTTTTATAATGAGCTATGACTCTCTAAATATGTTTACATTTTATCTGTTTATTATATTCACTCATAGTTTATCTTGATTTTTTTATTACATTAGTGATATCATATTAAAATTCTGACAATACGACCTTTGAAATGCATATATTTATTTGATTATTAGTTTTTGTATATCAAGATTTTATTTCTTATGTACAATAAGGAAAATTTTATTCTACTTTTGTAATATTATTATTTAGAATTTTTATAGTGATGGTTCATATAATAATACTATCATACCTTTCTATTACATCTTGATCCATCTAAAATAAAAAAATACATTTTAAATGTAAACTTATATAACATGAGCTTTCTTTCATTAAAATATTGCTTGCAAACTCACATATTATGCTCTTTAATGTAACAATATCATGCTCTCATGCATATGACCCTCTCTTAACTCTCATTTCATAAAATGTTGAATGTCAAAATAATTATTGCAAGTACAATAATATCATCAATGTGTCTCCATCCATGGAGCTTTTAAGAAAAAAAAAAGAGACTATTCTATTTATAAATGATTGAATCTTACGATATTTTATGTTAATTATATTTTAATCATGTTTGACTATAGTTAATATATTATATGTATTCTTATGAACATATGTAGTTGTAGAATACAAAATAAAATTATGAGACCAAATAACTTCTATATTAAATTTCAAATCATAAAACCATTTTATATAAATACAGTTGATTGTCACTTAAAATGTTGAATTGTGTGTGGGGACTCTATAACATTAATCAATATTCTGTTCAATTTGTATGTGCATGTTTCTATATCTATTTACAACCATTTAACACTTAATAATAGTTTTGTATCTTCCTAAATTAATATTCATGTAAAAGTGTAAATTTTTTGTAACATAGTTTTTTTGTTGCTTTATTGTTTATATACTTATATAGCATGTTTAGATGGATATTTGAAGTGGAAAGATATTTTTTTATGCATATGAGATATGACCTTTGCATTAATATTCTTTTTTATATAAACTTATATGAGGCTATTTGATATGGTAAGTTATTGCATACATATATATGGTCCTTGCTCAAACCTCACTCCACAATTATTTTAATGCCGAATATCAATATATTGTAGTAAAATATACATTAATGATGTCACAGTATGTTAGCATCCATAGAGCTTTTAAAGTAAAGATGAACTATTAGTTATAGATTATTGAATCTTAAGATAAATTTAAATATTTAATTGTATCGATCATCTTTACATATTTATGTAAGGTGATGAAAAAATATATATTATGAAAATGAAAGAACTATAAAAGTAAAAATTGTATATTTTAAATTATTTATTATTTATTTTAAACTTTATTCATTAAATCTATTTTTTTGCATAAGAACAAACTAGGTTTACTTTTATATATTTTAGCAATTTTATTAATTAATTTTAATAATCTCATATAAATATGGTAAAGTGAAAAAAATGATGATAAGTTGGTAGATAGACAAAAAGTAAGAGAAAATATGAGAGGAATAAAAATTCAAATGAGTAAAATGAAAATTGTAATGAAAAGAAGATTGCATATAAAGAAATATCTAAATAATCATAAATAAAACATCCAACTAAAATAAATAAATATTTCAATACAATGGAAGGAAAAAAGTTGCACACATTCATATTTTCAACTCATTTTAAAATAAATTTTAAAAAATATAATTAAAATTTTATCTAAAATAAAAATAAAAAAAATTGAGAATCATTTATTTTAAATATTTTTTTTTCAATTTCATACCTTCCATACATCGTGTGGGTACCAAACTAGTATATATCTATATATGAATAAACTATATGAAATAATTAAAATATTTCAAAAAAGTTTATTTGATAACACATATCAAATTAACATGATTAATTGTAATAGTATAAACTTTTATTACTTATCATAATGGTTTTTATTCACTTCCACAAATTTCCCTCAAATTCTCTTTTCTCCTTTCACTTTTTTGTTATTTTATATTTCTCTTAATATCTTATCATTTTCTTTCATTCCTTTATTTCATTATTAATTCAAATTATGTTTCCTTTTTGTCTCTGATCTTCTACATTTTTTCTTCATCAGTTCCTCTTCAATTTTTTACCATATTCACCTCCATATGTCATCTTTCTCTTATTCCAATTTTCCTCTTATTTAAATATAAAAATATTTTACACAAAAATAAAAACATGTTGAATTATTTTTTTTATTTGTATATGATTTCAGATAATTATTTTTTAATCTCTATGGAATCAAGTTTCATTTCTTCCGATCTTTCCATTTGTTTTGTTTTTTTAATGTTTATTTCTCATCGTGCCGTCTTTATCTCGTTTCTCTCTTTCATCAGTAACATAACCTGTTTCCTTTTTTTCCTTGTTTTAAGATTATTTGTTCTTTTACTTTTGTTATTTCTTTCAATTTTTCAAATCTAAATTAACTGAGTTCAATATTTATTTTTTTATTTATGCATAAAAGTTTATTTTTTTGATAAGAATTCATTGACATTTCTTTGCCAATTTTCCCTAATTTCATCTTGTTCTTTTATTTGCATGTTGGTTTGTTATTTATCGTGTCATTTCATCCGGGTAATAGAAAAGTTGAAAGGATATGAAAAAAGATTACCTCTTTATATACTATTATGGATCAAGTAGGATGAGTTACTCTTCTAAGCTTATGCTTAATAATTAAACCAAATAAATAATTTATAATAATATATTGTACATGTAAATAAACATTTAAAATTTTAAACTAAAAACATGGATAATTTTTTTTATGAAATATTATTTTATCATTATTACAAAATAAAAAATGTTAATAGAACACTCACAAATTAATATAAAAAGTATATCTAAATAGATAAAAACTGAAATAGTCTTAGTTAACAATTACAACCTTATTATGTAAAATGTATAATACAAATTCTTTTATTTAGTTCAACCAGTGTAGCTAAGGACCATTTAAATATATGTTGCACGGATCATGCAAGTAGCATGATTTAAACTTCTAAGGTTAAACCGAACATATGTGTCTAAAATATGGAAAAAATGGAGGTGTTCCCTAGTTAAGTAGAGAGCATCTTGCTTCCTACATCTTGAACCGTAGGATTTTTAATCTACGGTGAATAGATTTAGGAGAGAGAAAAAAAGTAGAAGAGAGAAAATTTAATCTTCACCGTAGATTTAACATCTTACGGTTGAAGATGTAGGTAACATGATGTTCCCTACTTAACTAGGGAGCATATATATTGAACCCCTAAAATATACATATATTTAACAATGTGTACTATACATTAAATAAAATATTAGGTCAAGGAAACCAAGCAAATTAATACCTAACATTATTAATTCTTCTTAAAATCTTAATAGTTTAGAAGCCCAATAAATTTTATAATATATTTTAGTTTCAAATACTATCATTATATTTTTATCGTTTTATTTGAACTATTCATAAAATAAGACTTCAATACATTTTAGAATATTTAATATGCTGCTTTATTTGTTGATCTCCTTGTTTACATGTGCATGCAAATTTCTATTTATAAGTTGTTGAATCTTAACTTGTTTTTATTTAATTATAAATAAATATATGAAATTACTTTATGATAATGGTCACGCCACGCTTGAGAATTATACGAGTTAATTCAATAACAGTAGAAATGTTTTTTGTACATTTAAGGTGTTAACTCTTACAATATAACAAGCATTGTTAATTTGCTATAATAAATAGAGTGGGTGAAGGTTTTATTATTGGACTTTCCACATATAAAGCTATTTCAAGGGTTATTAGATTCTGATGTTAAATTTTGGCATTTATTAGGTTTTATATATTCTTTTACATTATCTGAGAAAACAAACTAGAACTATTTGTGGATGTGAGACCCTTCATTGTTCCCATGCAACTTTATGGATGCATGATGTAAGTAGTATGATTTTCATGGCATGGACAATAATTGTGTGGCACAGTAAGGATTTGATTGTTCCAATCATATTGAGGCAATGTTTTAAGAAAAAAAAATCTAAGTTAGGTTTAAGTTGGTCAAGTGTATAAAAATTCTTTAGATTCACGAGGTTGTATCTAACTTCACCTAAGTGTAATAAATTGCACACGATCGATAATTGTCCCAATCGTCCTCTCTCCTTTCTTTAAGCATACTATTGGAGTCAATAGATATTCAAATTTTTAATTAAAACATGAAAAATAAAACTTTTTATTCTTATTCCTAAAAAATAGGGTCATATTTTTTTTATTGTTTGTATATCCAATTAGTAAACGTTTCCCTTTCCCAAAATAATCAACTACATCTTAAAGGAAGTGAAATGAAAAAAAAAGGAAAAGCATGAAAAAGAAGTCAAAATTATCAACAAACTTTAGTTTAAAAGAAATGAAATTCACTTTATCATTTCTGAATTCACTGTTTGAATGGTGAAACTCATTATTTCAACTATAAGTATCAATAATTTTATGTGTTTATAGATTTATGTAAAAGTGGATTTAGACACTCATATACATCATTGAAGAAACACCAAAATAAATAAATAAATCAAAACTTAGGGTAATTGAAAGTGACAAGTACCATATATCACAAAGTGAAATTTTGATAGGCACACAAATAAATAAGGTAGTAAATGAATCCAAATCAGAGACACATAAGTTTCTTTTCATATTCTATTATTTTCTTTGACACTGACGTAGTCAGTAATTACTATGACATGTGGTTGGTTGTATCTTATGCACATTGGATTCACTTGGCAAGCTATCTAACTATTTCAATCTCTTTTATTTTTTATTTTTATTTTCATTCACCAACTTAGCCCGTATAAAAAATATAGATATCACACGTGATTATGATAATTGATCATAAACTCTCTTGAACATCCACATTTAAAAAAATGTTAAATCAAATATTAAAAGAATATCTAATAGCACTCGATCGACCTCACAAGATCTAACCGACTCGATTATAATTTTGGATATAAAATTCTAAAAAATCAAATACGATCCAATCTAATTCGACAATTTATTATTTTAATATTATTTTAGTTATTAATATTTTCTATTATTTTAAATTCTTTAATATATTTATATTCTATAAAAAAATAAAAAATATTATTGATATACGTGATGCTTCAATTTGCTCCAATCTAATCTTGTTCGTTTGGATTTCTCTTTTATGCAAAATTGACCTCACTAGTCACCACTAATTGATCGAATTGTATCATATTTGATCTAACTTATCTTTATCTTAAGTCTGTCTTAAATTAAAAATAATTTGTTAAACAAAATATTGATGTCGGATAAAATATGCAATATAAGATAATATGAAAATCATATATATTTCAACAAGCCATGACTAGCATAATCACTCGTGAAAAAGAGACAACATGCATTTAAAGAATATTTTTTTAGCAGAATTGGATTCTAGGACGATGGAAGCTAGTAGCTCTAAGTTCGAATTATGAAGTCGCCAAATTTAATTAAAATATATCGTATCGCTTAAACTCAAACATCGAATTAGTTAAGTGCTAATAGCTTTGAATATACGTAAATATTTTATCGAAAAAAAAAAGAATGATTGTTTGTTGGGGCAAGAAACATGGGAGGAATGTCAATGGAATTCATAAATGTGGACGGAATAATATTTTCAATGTTAACTTATTATTTTATTAGAAGGCTATTTTATTAATTTAATTTGAAATTATGGTGACAAGTTCGATCAAGACCACACAGCACAAAGAAGTGAATATGTGACAAAAAAAAAAGAATCTGCCACAAGGCCGATCACCTGCTGCCAATAATTCACATCAATTTGAGATTGCAAAAAATGCCTTGCTGGAAAGAGACTCTACCTACACACTACACGTAGACATCATTACACAAATTGGAGCCAGCAAAGAAGCCCTTCACCTCAGAATTTTTTGCTCTCAATTCCACATTTAAATTAGGTGCCAAATGGGGGATTAATATCTTAATTAATTGGCAACAACACAGCAATATCGATGGATGATGTGGACTGGCCATAAATATGTTCAGTGGACATAAATGATAATGTTATGGACAAAATACTGTTAATTATATAATGCATTTTGAAGAGTATTTTCTAAAAAGATAATTTCATTACTTTCCATTATTTGATAACTAAAAATTATTGGGAAAAAAAGTAATTTTCGGCTAATCAGAAAAATAAATTAAGAATCTATTTTTTCGCTCACAAAATAATGTGTATATTTTTAAGATAATTTTTCATATCTTTAAGACATATATCAAATACATAAAAAAAACTAATTTTTTTATTCGTATTTCTAAGATTTGTTTTTTTATGAATTTATTTTTATCAAGACAAATGATTACGTGGTTGATGTTTAAACTACATACATTCAAATAATTCAATAGCATGTGCTAAGGAGAATTAAACATATTGTTCAACTTAAAAAAAATTCACATTCTATTTTATTTGTCGAAACTTTTCCAAAAATTTTATTACAATATAATCTTAGAACAAAGAAGTCTTAGTTTAGTTTAATTACATGACATGATCAATTGATCATGCACATCTTTATTTACTTTAATATGCATGTATAATAAATTAAAATCACCTAGCAAAGACCAATGAAAAACTTTGAAAGCATACATATGTGTTCACTGGTCGGATCAACCCGATGATCCAAATTAATTCAATCTCAATTAGATCGGATCGGATCGTTGGTCGAATCAGACCCAAACTGACCCGATCGCCAATGGATCGGGTACGGGTCTCAATTTTTTGAACACAATCTATCCGACTCAACTCGATGATCCGAACTTATATATATTATTAAATTTGAACCATAAGAATTTTATATTATTTTAAAATTAAAATATATTAAAAAATTATACTTATATCCTCTAAAATTATTACAAACTTTTAAAAAAATATAATTTTCTTTTTTTTAAATATAATTAATGTTAAATATTATAAAAAATAATTAAAAATATATGAAAAAATTAATTGAGTAAATCGATGATCTGACCCGATTCAATCCGACCCAATAGAAATTGAGTTGGATCGAATTCGATGACTAATTTATTATCAATCTGACCTTATCCAATCCGAACAAAATCAATCGGATTGAGTCGACTTTGAGTTCGAATCGGGTCGAACCCGACCCGTGAATACTCCTACATAGTGCACTACCTGTAATTATTAAGATAAGATTAACCATGCTATATAATAATAACCTACACTACTATACATATATACACGTATATGCTTCTTTTATACTCCCATGCATGTTACATTAATTTGTACGTATATGCGTGTTGGCCTTGTTGTTAACGTTAGGTGAGGAGGACTAATGCTGATGAATCAATTGGCAAATGCATGGCGAGCTTGTGAAGTGTGAACCATTGCCACCAAGCGGCACATGTCATGTCTTTTGCTCCATAAATTTAGCTAAAAAAAGTAATACTAAGAATTTGTATTTCACACGAATCTGAAGTAATGAAGGTTGAGCAAGGTGAGATTGAGGGGGGTCGGCGGGGGTGGCTCCTAAAACATTTGACCATTTGCTGATAATGTATACAAAATATGAAAGAGGACAACTGCACAGGTGACACAGGAATACTCCAAATAGACACTTTTTTTTTCCGAATATAATAGCTCAAGTTTAACAATCTTTACAAGAAAAATGGAGGTATCAGTATAAGTTGGCTCAGAGATGGACTAACTTTTAATCATGCACTTAGCTTAGACATAAATCATGTCTAAATCGTTCTTGAGCAATAATAATAAGAAGTTGGAGAGTCTACTTAGCGATGATCCAATTCGTTAGATTCATTTTTGATGGTTCAAGATCAAACTTTTAAAATATATTTTAAGCTTTTAAATTTGATCTTGTACCGTCAAAAATGAATCTAACGAATTGAATCATCGTTAAATAGTCTACTTAGCAAAAGTGCTAAGTAGGCTCCCTTTCTCTTAATAATAATTGGAATAGACAATCTTGTAAACAACATTATGATTTTTTTTCCCGGAAAAAGTTGAGATACGAAAAATTATTGTTTATAATTTCGATTATATAGAGCAATTAACTAAAAGTAATGAGTCTGAAATTCAAACTCAGAGTAAACCTAGAATATTAGGTTCGATCGAGACATAAGGTGATTTTTTTTTTCGATTACAAAGAGAGATCCATGCGCTTAATAATAGCAATGCACTATGATCCCTAACTTTTGGCTGTAGCACATTTTCATTGGAGTGGCACTACAAAGCATTATGAGCGCGTTGTGACAGAACAATTTTTGCTAAAATAATTAGTTAGCTCATAAACGAAAGTTCTACATAATATTGTGGCTGATTGAAATAGTATGACCTAGAATTTCTACATTGATGTCATGATCAGAAAAGAAAAGATTCAACAAATCAAAATTAATTTTCTTCTTAAAATAGGAAAAAAATGTGACAAACTACATATACAAACGAATTTTATTTAACTTAGGGTTTATCTTACTCCGACTATTAATCTATCTTTAGTTTGTAATAAGTTTATACCTCCTTAATTGTCTATCAAATAAATATAAAAAACTCGATGATGATAAGTAACTCCCACCTACTAAGTGACAAAATGGTATAAATACAATGAGGTTTACATTAAACATATTTTTATCAACTTGAACATGAGCCTAGGTCTTTTGTCCTCATAACTAGCACCAACTAGTGCCCACTAAAAAATGACATGCCCATGGTGGCCCTTCCCAAGTCCTTGCCAATGCAACATCAGGTCAACAAGAAAAAGGCAGCTGAAAACAGCATGAGAAATCATAGTGGAGGAGGGAGGAAGGACCTCCGAGAAACAAAATGGTCCTTTTTTTTTTCTTGCCCCATTCCAGACACTGACCAGTGACCACCCCTCCACAGATCTCATGCAACAAAACAGACCTTGGGTGTGTGTTGTGTGCTGTGGTCCAAGGGGAGGAGGGTGTTTAATTAGAAACAGCTTTTAGGGGCCTTTTGGGGGGTCACTAATTATAAAGGGAAACTAAAGGGTTTATATATGCACAGCCATCCCATTCCATATGTGCCTTGCTTCTTGTCGGTCCACAGATCCCAACATGAAAAAAAAAAGATAATAATATAAGTCTTCATGTTCATGTTTGTGTTTAGATGATCTGTCTTCCATGTGGAGTGTGGGGGATTTGGGTATACGGCAAGGACAAAATTTAGTCTACCTTACATGTAGAGGATCTCTTGGCTAAGGTTGGAGTGGACAGGCAGGGGGGGAGGCCCTTGAAGAAACTTGTGGCTTGGATTTGGCAGCAATGAGGGGGTACTAGTAGTTTATTGCTGCAATTGTCAGGTGGGATCTCCTGTTCATGATTTGGTGGCACTTTGATTTCATAGCAACTTATGGCCGAGGAAAAATGTCACATTTCTGTACTACTTTATTGGGAAAGATGGTGAAGAGTAGAAGATAGAGTAGACACAAAGTATTGAAGTACATAGGACTGCAGCTTCTGTGTCAGAAAATAGGTGCTGAAATTGAAAGGAAAAGGGGGAGAAAAAAAACCATTTCCAAGATGAAATATGCACGTTTTCTCTTATGTGACAAATGTCTGTTATACATGCAACTTGATGTGTGTGTGTGTAGGTACTACTTTTCATTTATATAATTGAATGTATTTGTATAATTAAATTGAATGTTCAAGTAAAACACTCTGCTAAGGAGGGATTTCTTGTGAAATAAATAAGTAGCAAGGTATCTTCTGAGACCAATATGAAAGTTTCTTTCTAGTTCATTGTTTTTAAATTGTTCTTTATCTTAGTTATCTGTTGATCTTTTACACTTTCTAAGCTGATAAAATGTCATAACCACAAAGTTTTATAGCTGCTTCCTAAGAAAAGCAAACAGGGGACTGATAATAAAAAAATATGGAGAAGTTGTACAGAGTAGTTGAGAAATATAAGATGACTTCCCAGAGTTTAAGAATTTGTTGATATAATGAAACAAACTTGTTTTTGCTACCATAACTATGAAATAGATATCAGAAAAAGAAGCAGGTGGATGAGCAAGGTGGCAGTTTATGCAAGAAAAATAGACTATGAAAGCTAATCCATAAAACTGTTTCCTCATATCATAAGAATAAACATTAATGCCTATTGAAATGTCGAAACAAAAATAACAAAAAAGTCTGCAAAGACAGGGTTAAAGCAATAGAAGATTATCTTTAGGTATGTAAATGAATGACTTTTAACAAGGAATCAAATTGACATCACCTCATGGTCATTATAACCAGAAGGTATTATTGACTCTGGAATGTTGACACCAGATTCTTCAAGTCTTCCCATTTTTTCTCCCCGAGATAAATAATTGGAGAGACAAAAATAGTACGAAGCAACATGTGGTCTCATGAGATGCTATATTCATGTAAGTATAATCATCTAA
Organism: Pontederia paniculata; assembly: GCA_001647135.1. Taxonomy (NCBI): domain Eukaryota; kingdom Viridiplantae; phylum Streptophyta; class Magnoliopsida; order Commelinales; family Pontederiaceae; genus Pontederia; species Pontederia paniculata. The sequence continues at coordinate 34,138 of LTAE01000471.1, read as the reverse complement.
CACCACCAAATTAGAAAGCACTGAAACCTCCATTCCTCTCCACAGATAATTTGACATCATGTGGTTACATTCTAATCAAAGATTTGTATTCCTCCTTTTCATGAAGCCCTCTTCGCCTAAGAAAGTCTGTCAGGAACTTAGCACTATCCAAATCATTCATTTCCTCGCAGAGTTCAAGAAAGCCTGATATGCAAGCAGGTTTAGGTTTCCACTTGTTCACTCCCTCATATGATGCTGCAGTTTTTACACACAACATTGCCTCAGAGAGTTGCTTCTCCCGTACGTAGCCATCTCCAAGGAGTTCCCATGTGACTGCTCTTGGCTTCCCACCCTTCTCAAGAAAGCGGTCAAGAACATCTTTTGCATTACCAACCTCACCTTCTCTAATATATGAACCCATCAGAATGTTGCATATCCTTGGATCTAAGTGTGACGTGCTCAATAACCATTCTTCATACATCGAATCAGCACCATTAAAATCTCCTAGTCTTGTTAAAGAAGAAATCATTGCTTGGTACCCCAGATTGAGGACATTAGGAAAGATCGACTTGTACCAACTCCATATGCGATAAACATCTTCTCGTTTTCCTATGTTGCTGTAAAGGCCAAGCAGATGATTAAATGGTGCCCGGTCCCTTCCAGTCATTCTGTTTTCTGCATCCTTCAAGCAGCTCTCTGCCTTCTCAAAGTTTCCAAGTCTGATGTACATAGTAGCAAGGGTAGTATAAGTAGTCCAATTTGCATTGATACTGCCGTCAGAAATCATTTCTCCGACCACTCGCTCCATCTCCTCTGCATCTTGCATAGCAGCACAATTTGTTATCCAGATATTATATGTATATACATCGAATTTCACATTCTTTTCTTTCATCTCGTGAATCATCTTATTGGCTTTCTCATGCTCCCCAACATTCATATAAAGAGTCATCATGACATTGAAATGTAGAGCATCAGTCACATAGCCTTTGTTTTTCATCAGATCAATTGTAGCTTCTGCCCTTTCTGTCATTTTTGCTTGTCCATATACATTTAGAAGAGAGCCATATGTGCGTTTGTCCTTCAAAATCTCAGGGAGATTTAAGAAATGCTCTTCAGCATGTGATATTCCACTTACCTTGGCAATGAGATCCAACTGGATTGCCATGTCACTTGATGTAAAAGTAAACCGGTCCCCTTTGGAAGCCATCCAGTTGTAAATCTGGCAGAACAAAATCAAGAAAGATAATGAGTTTTTGTCAATTGCACGACGCAGAAACTTCATGTAAGATGATGGGTAGAATACACAAACTCCAATGAGAAGCAGAAAATCAATAGTAATGTAACAAAACCAAATAAGTTACAATATTTTGACTAGTAAAAAAAAGAATGAGAAATTGACCTATTTAATATTCTTTAACAAACCTGACAGGTTGTCTGACTTTCAACACAACTTTTAAAGAACCTCATGATAAAGAAGATGCAATGAATGGTGGCATTTGTTTGAAGAAAATAAATTCCTGTGTTTGGTAATAAAGAAACTTCAGTCAATAGAAAATGAATTCTGATGACTACGTTTAAATAAATGTTTGAGGAAAAAATGCTCCTTTGGAAAATGCAAATCATTATCTTTTTAAGGGATTGTAAATCATTATTTTAATGTATATCATTCATTCATCTCTTAAACAAAATACAATTAATTTATTCTTTATGTTATTTTAAATAATACAACAAAATATAGAGGAACGTGTGAGAGGCCAGTATTGGATTTCTTTATTTGATTACTAGAAAGAAAAATATGGAAACCGGTTAAGTATTGTGTAGCCAATGACAAGGAATAGGAAGAATGTGAGAATTGGTTAAAAAAACAAGCATTTGATATAAAATTATGGTTGAGATGTGTTGATTACATGGTGTAGATAAAGATGCATCAACAGATGGCCTAATGCCAATCTCTGTGATATATATAGTTTTGCAAAACAAGAATTTGATATTATTGAGAAACTGGCATGGATACATGACTGCCCTAAAATATAACAAGAAAAGAGTTCGGTTGATAACATTATCACCATAGTATCTGATCTCGCATATTAAGTTGATCTTTCGCATTGACAATGCAAAGAGCTCTCAATGTGTATGAAACTAACAATCACCGACTTAGGAGGCAAGGATGAAACCTTTCTTAGCATCAATACAAATACAGATAAGCACTTGCTAAGAGATAAGCAATTCAACATGACTTAAAGCAATGTTCAAAGCAAGGTTTAAAGTTCAGTCTGTTATGCATGCCTACTGATGCTTCTGCTGACCCTTTTCTGAAGAGTTCTTGAATTCTGATCCACGCCAAAGAGTTTCTATTTCTATCCAAGAGCTTGAGAGTTTCATAATATGCTGAGCCAAGCAGGCTAATGTTCAACATGGCAGTTCCAACCAAGATTCAACATGGTGCACGAGACAAAATTTTAAACTTCCATTCACAGTATCACATGGTTTATATGACAGCACAATTTATCAAAATTTAAACTTTCCTCAAATAATGCATCTTCGTTTACGAGACAAGGCGAGCCTAAATAGCAGATCATGATTATCAATTATTCTTGTAATATCCAAAAATGCCCATTAATAAACTCCAAAGCTTAGGCCTCATGTTTGAAGTATACTTTTTAAATGAGTATCTGTGAAGCTTGTTATCCAAACTTCGACATATTTCTGTAGAACTTTTTTAAGACATAACCCCATAGATTTACTGCAAGTCTGAAAAGAGTCATGTTTGTTGGAATGACATTATAAAAATTCCTCCATCCACTAGGGGTGGACACAAGCTATGCGGACTTTGGCACCACCTTTTGTTTTTTTGAAAGACACTTTGGCACCACCTAAACATGTCAAACTTGACGTATTAAATGGCTTATTACATGACAAGAGTTTAAGATTGACTTGACCTCTTAATTAAATTAGAAAGCATGTTTCTACATTCCTTTGTAATGGCAAGCATGTTACAAACAAGCCTGCAATCACTTGTCATCCTCGTAACCGCATCTGGCTGCAATGCCACCACCTTTAATAAACTCAGTCCCAACTTCAATAACATGGCGTTTTAATTTATGTCCTCGCCCAGAACCCATATCCCATTATGAAATACACAATTTACTGGGGAGCAATGAAATATGCCTCCATATCTTCTTCACGGCTCAACTCCTTCGACTAATTAATCATCAATTGTTCCTTGACAACCAACAAAAATACCCATTGACATCAAGGACAAGGACACAATTGACCTCATTAAGACCGACTTGATCCTTGTCCCATACGAGACATGTTGGGTGACAGTCTCTACAAGTGTCACCTTCATCAACACTGAGATACGCCTAAGCATATTGAGCAATTCCAGAATTGATCCCTGCTTTAGAATTGACATTAGTCGTTTCTGCTCTAGATTCCTAAAAACTAGTCCCCATAATTGTGCTACACACCATGACATCATTAGTTGTAAATGGATTTTTCAGAAGAAATTCCATCACGATGGCTATGTTAACGAGTTAACATAATATTTGTCAGTCGTGTCATTGCAAACGGCCTCCACCAACAAGCCTGCATTGACTACAGTAAAATGTTTGGGCAAGCCTGCAATCATCTGACCCCTAAAACACACAATATTGGACACTTCATTAACTCGATGTTATAACTCAAAAAATGTGTATGTCCCACTCACCAGTCCTCTGACCCTGACAAGCCCGATCATGTCAGTCTTCTCCGAAAGTTGCTCTAGGATTTAGCACTAAGCATGGGGTTACACAAATTCCATTTTGCTCTTTCCTCCTTCGACTTTCAAGTTTCTCAGAAAGATATCAGTTTATTCATCTATAACTAGTACCATGACATGTTTGTGTGCAAATTATCCATGTAATTTATATACATCTTGTGAGTTATGAAGCCCAAGCTCTTAGATGATTAACCACTTGAAGCTCAAAATTTGACTCCGCACTCCAAGAGTTCGAACTCAAGTTGCTAAACTTCCACCGCCATTATTTTATTGATTAGATTCTCAGACCAAGTATTATGATGGTTAAAATAACTTGTCCAGTATTACTCAAGATGTTAAATGCTAGGCCAAGAACTATGGCCAGATGGAGCAATTACGAGAACACAGACGTATCGGTGTATTTCCACAATCAAAAAGAAAAGGAAGAAACCACTCGAGAGCAATGAATCCGCGGATGGAAAAAAAGGAGAGAACTTTAGCTACCTGAAGGGCGAGCTTATGACGTCGGTACTTCCTGAGCTCCTTAACGACGCGGCAGAGGTCCCATTTGGAGAGGCGCCGGCCGTCGCCCTTCTCCTCTTCCTCCCATTTGTCGAGCACGGCGCCGGAGCCGAGCGCGGGGTTCTCCATGGTAGAGATCCGGCGGTAGATCGCGTTCCACTTGAGCGGCGGCCTCCGCTCGTAGTCGACCGTGCCGTTGTTCTGGGCCTGGGATATCGACACCGAGCACGCGGTTCGACATCCGGCGGCGCTCCGGCGATCCAACCGGGGGAAGACAGCGGTAGGCGGTCGGGGAACCGTGAGCACTCGGAAGGAGGAGGAGGAGGAGGATGAAGAAGAAGGGGATTGGAGGGGCGGAGGGTGCGCGGAAATGGTGGATCGGAGAAGCATTTTTCGAGGGTTTTGGGAGGAGGAGGAAGGAGGAAGGGGACGTTGTTATCGAGGGAGAAGGGTTTTGGAAGAAGAATTGAGACGACGACGAGGATGTTGTTGCGGACGACGACGACGTCAATTAAAAAGAGGCGACAGGGATTTCGACACGATTCAATATTTTGTGAACATTGATAAAAAATGATATTTTTTTTTTAAAAAAGTAAAAAATAATTTTATTATCGTGTATTACCAATTAAAAAAGATAAAAAAAGAGTTCGCGATAACGAAATTAATAGTTAAATTAGTGATTTTAACATGACAGTGAATTATTTAACTGTCACGTTTATAATGAAATTGTCTGCAGCTATTTTTTTCTCTACATTAAAATGAATAAAATTTTAATGAGAATGAAATGAAAAAAATCATGTTTCCCTTGATGTTTTTAAATTTTCTATGCCTGTGTATTTGGGTTGTTTTTTTTAAGTCTGTTTGATGTAGAACGTTTTTGTTTTTGTTTTCCCTTGTATATTAGAAATTCTTTTTAAAAAATTGCAATGAAAAATATGTGAAAAATATATTGTGTTCGCTCTCAGATTATTTTTCCCGAAACTTGAATCCTGGATCTTTAAAAATAAAAATATCACATGCATTCCCTTACCTCTAATGAATATTACACTTTAATATTTAAAATACTGTAGAATGATATTATTTAACGAGTTATATGTACATATTTTATTTTGTAAAGGGAAAAAAACAGCGTCAAAGAAATGTAAGGGCTTATGTGGTTCAACAATTATTAAGGAGAAGAGAAGATAATAGAGGAAAAAAATTAAAAAAAAATAAAAGTGAAGATTTGATCTCATTTGGACGACGTAATTAAAGAGTATAGGAAAAAGATATAGTTTTTGCTGAACGAAATTATATATATATAGTTACATATGATTAAAATTAAACTATATTTTAAATATATATTTTTCTTTTATTATATCTTAATTTAGAATTAAAATAAATAAATAAATGATTAGAGAAGAAGGAAGGTAATTGAACTATTAATCTTATTTTTCTTTTTTCTTTCTTACTCTTCTTTATCCTCTTGTTATCCCCAATCAAACAGACTAGCCTTGACCCCTCCCGACGTTTGGTTAATGTAATCTTTCGTATAAGAAAATTAGGAAACAAAAACAAAAAAAATAGAGTAATTACTATACATGCCAGTGTAGTTGAGGAAAAAAATAAGTTTTCGGCTATCGTGTGTGCACAAACGAAATAATATGCAGGGGATAGAGGAATGGATGGCTGACTGATATATACCGTCCAGATTAAGACACTCATGCATCAGAAAGAAAGGAGATGACTATGATTGTGAATTGCCATGTAGAAGTAAGAAGACTATGAGGGCAAATCCTGCTACATAGCTTCTTTCTTCACCAGCAAATTATATTGTTCTATCGGCTGCATCTTCAACGAGCATGCAAGTTCAGAGACACTAAAAATGAAAGTCAGGTCTACTAAAAAGGTCAGACCGTGTCATCGGATTTTGACATCGCTTACACATCGCAGTGAAAGATGAGATAAACGAACCGTACAAACTTCCGAGTGGAAACAAATTTCACAGCCCATTATAAGCCAACCACCTGACACCACTAGATCACAAGGAGGATTCTATGAAATGAAAGAGCTCCAAGTGTTTCTTGCACTGAAGCCAGAAACAAGGCAAGCCGCTAACGACTAAGAAGCTTGTAGGAAGGCATGTCTTCAATACGTTGGATGTCTTCTAGGAGCAACTCTCTTTCTAACTCACGCCGAGTCGACTTCATAACCGTCTATAGAAGAAAAGGTACAGATTGAAACATGAGAACTCAAAAAAAGAAAACATTTTGAAGTAAATATAGGTTTTACATACATTGAAGTCCATGTATGTGGCACGCATGGCGAGCCACTGGTGATCCATCAATTTGAAAGTTATGCAGTACAATATGTCAAATGCTTGCTCATTTTCTGTGGATTAGAAAGAACAGGGTAAACAAACAAATGTTAACAATGGTAAAATGCTAATAGCAGATACCGTGAATGCCAAGTTAATAATAAAAGACAGTATAAAGAAAATCTTGATCAGCCAAGTGACATCTACTTCGTTTGCATTTCCCTTATAAAATGTTTAACAACATAAGACACATCACAATCAAATTGTGTTTATGATGAAACAGAGGACTTTTCTCCCGGTAACAAGACGCAGATGATTCTAACTAGATAAGGTTTAATATGACATCTATACCCCATTGGAAAATCATGCATTAAAAACTTTGCCAAACTCAGAACGCAAAACTATGTGCAAATTCCAAAGAATTGTTGGTGTTTACAAGAACTCGAGAATACTGAATGCATACAAGGGGAGAAATACTCTTTTCCCCCAAAATGATATCATAGTCGGCAGAATTTCATGACAGAAATAAACTGGTCACTTACCACACAACAGCTTTAAGAAAATAGCTCCGATGATTGATCTCGGCTTTACTGCATAATCCATAATGGTTGATATTAGAAAGTTTATTGAAAGTAAGCGAGGACATAATACAAAGAATCAACAAGTCTGAAATCCAATACACCATGTTGTCAAGAGAATTTTACAAAAAATTTACAAACCAGCCTGAAGATCAAGCATCTGTATGAGCATGAATGTAATATTTACACCAGCTACAGCAAATGGATACTCCCACAGAGCCCTGTCACCTTCCTGTTTTCCCATAAGATCTTGGAAAGACTTCTGCATGCAGAAAAGGAATCACTTACCGAAAAGTTTTGACTATAGTAGCTATAGCATACTAATTACCACCGGGAAACAATGAGGAAAGAATAGAAAAAATGCAAACTACGAATGAAAAAATATAAATATGATAATGAAGAACAATCATAACCTAAATAGCTATATGCTGACATTGTAGACATGGACAGAAGGATTTAATTCGGTACACGTTATCAAGATATTGATTCAGATGAAGTTAACAAAAGCAACAAGGACAAGTGTTTGTAAGTTAGATTGTGTTCAACCATGAACAGTGATATATGATTAAGCCCAACAAATCATAACTAATCAGACAAAATCCACCCCACTTGTAAAAGGTTATTATCATCAGAATCAGAAACAGAAACAGGGGAGGTAACCCTGAAACATGCCTTACCTACAAACAGGGTGGTAACCCTGAAACACACCTTCTAGATCATTATGTTGCAATCAAACCTACGGGAATGTAATCGAACGTTCAGAATTTGACTTCTATCGTATTGACTCCTTCCATCTGAGATAGATTGACTTGGCATATTATTATATTGTGCAATAGGTTCAAGGTCTCTCGGATAGGAATAGGAACTTTTTTCCCCATTCATGCAAAGAGATTGAAGAGACTAACTACCAAGACTAATAGTTTGAGACAATATTTATTGTGGTTTGCAAAGTTAGATTGTAAAGAACCTATAATCATGACACATTAAAAACCTACAATCATTATGTTTGAGACACCTTTTGAAAGGAGTTGTCAAAGAGAACAAAAGTCATTTTCAAAGTTAGTGCTTGATGAAATGTAGTGGCTCTTCTCATAACTTTTTTATTTGGAAGAGTTATCAAAATATACTCAAAATAAAATCTAGTGCACCACTAAAGTCTATCAGAGTATAAGCCAACTGAACTTCCGATTCGTATAACAGACTGATACTAGTACACCCATTTATCCAATCAATTCCAGTACCAATTATTGCATAGCGTTTCCAAGATGATAAGCCTGAAAGTGGTTTCTTCCAATGTGTGAGAAAGTCCCTGAAATAGTTTGGTCAAAGACCTCGACAACCTATGTTAAATGTTAACCCTGGAGGTGGATAACAAAAATACCAACTCTATTCAATTCTCAGGGTTTCAACATATGCAGCAAAGGAAAAACTAGGATTCAGCTAAAGATAAATCCAAAGTGGTCATTGAATTTGAAATTTCAAGACATATCCTACATTTCCTTTTTAGCAAAATATCCATGTATTTCGAAGGAATAAAAAGGAACTTACAGGATAGTTTTTGGCGAAGAACAATAGATTTTCCAAAGATATGAAACCGCCACCTCTGTAATTCATAAGTCGAAGTCATTGACAAATCTTCTAACAATACTGAAGGAAACTTTTTTTTGAAAGGAATACTGAAGAAAACTAACCAAGGAACCATAAATAAAGTCCATTACCTAAAGTCTGTAGACGGATCTTTTCCTTGCCATCCCATTTCTTTCCACTGCTCCGAAATTAGATCACGTAGTTCAACTTCGGGATAAGCAGCGTACCAAAGGGACTTTAGGGCTTCCTGATGATAAAATGAACTAAAATTTTAATTATTGGTAAACCACTACCACGCAATCAATGTGTTCTCACAGCAGAATGATGAAAGCAATCAGACTAACATGCAGTAAAATTTTAATTATTTTCATTAGTTTAGACCATGCAGTAACATTGCAGGTGCAAGACAATCCTAACATGGATATTATTTGTTTAGCATCACAAGATTTCCACAGAATTCTGTGTGTGTGTGAGTGAGTGAGAGAGAGAGACAGAGAGAGAGAGAGAGAGAGAGAGAGAGAGAGAGAGAGAGAGGGAGGAGAGGAGAGGAGGAGGGTGTGTGGTAGCAAGCATACATATATACCTAACTGTTTCAATTTGCAAACTTAGGATCGATTCAAATTTCAAAGAAGTGAACTACAAAAAAAAGTAGCAACCATTCCATTTCACAAAAATGAAACAAAATCTCTGGTTGAGAAGTAACAATCTATAAAAGGAAAAATAGTTAATTTGATTAAGAAAGAATTGCTTTGAAGGCACAAGCAGTATATAGTAGGAAAGTCAATAATTGCTGAAGACTTGTGATTTCTGAAAAGCCTAGATTGTTGGAGGAGAAGGAAAAGTTTAGTCCTCGACAGCCAGCCTAACTAACTACTTGCTACCCCAGAACAGACCAAAAATTTGTATGCTAAGTTTTTTTTCTGCAAGAGGTTTCGTAAGAAGGACAAGATAAAACAAGCTCATGTTTGATGGAACCAAAAATGATTGTGTTTTCCATATATGATATATCAGACAACTAAGTCATTTGTCTTAAGATCATCTAGACTTGAGGGATTTTTTTCATGTTGTTTCACAAATTTGATTTCCTTGTGACTGGGTCACCGCTTCTATTAAATGTTGTCCTATTCTACTAGTTATTAAACTATTAAATAAAATCGAATAGCTTGACACGACAATAGGATTGAACAATTCTGACAATAATGCATTGCATATCTGTCAGATGAATGGAAATTAAGATTGCAGTTATTCTTTGGAATTTGGATAACGCCAATATTTGACCTAATACCAACTAGTTAATGCTTGAAGCAAGATATCAGCTTCTGCAGGTAAAATAGCAAAGAAAATATCCCATTGTTAGACTCTTCTCTTTTGCATGAATGAAATCATAACATTTCACAGAGAGAGACATTAACTATAATTAAATTGAGTATAACTAACCATTCTTCCAGACATTATTAAACATATACAGAAAGATATAGTAGAAGCCTAAGAGTAAAACATATATGAGTTATCAGAATGTGCTGCTGGAATAACGAGTAATATATTTGATTGAAAAACATACCTAAAGAGAAAGTTAAGATGCCCTTTATTGAGATTTAATAAGTAATTAGTTTGTTAAGTAAGAGAATATAACTCGGATATAGGTATCAAATCCTTCAGCAACAATAAAGATATATTTATGATAACAATTATACCTGATGCTCTTTGTTTGAACCGTCATAAGAAATATTTATGCGATTTTGTAACCTTTGCAAGCATTCCTCCTAGAAATTTATAAAACTGTTATTTGATAGTGTAACTGCTATTAAGCTTTTCAACTAACAATCCGGCAAAAATAGTAAATGGTTAAAAAAATTCCAGTGACAACTGAAGAAACATACAACTTTGCTTAATAGGCTCCATAACATCTATATCTACATGCACAAAGAAGCAACATATCATGCAGAGAATATGTACAAGCACATAAACACTAAAATTAACAGATTAGGGGATAAATAAAGCAAAGAATGATGCCCTATAATTGAGAATTCAAGCTGTGTGCATATAATTCATTGGTATCATCAGCCATTACCAACATGTCAAAAGTAATAAATCTATTATTGCTTATATTTCAGCTTATATCTATTGCTGAGAACAAGCAAAAAAGTTCCTAAAACTACTTTGGGCCATCAAGATCAAATTCTAATGATAATCAGCCAACCTGAGAAGGTGTCAGGTCAAATGATAAGCGGGCATCACTGTCTCTTCTTTGAGCACAAACACATGAAAGGCCTCTTCCAAGCCAAGCTGTTGATCCTGTTACGACCTCAGCTGTACAAACACAATTTAATAATTATTTTCATTCTTCTCAGTTCTCATTTTTGTGGGTCAAAATGGTTAAGAGTATCTCTATTGAAGCAATAAAGAAGAAATAACTAACTACCATAACATTGTGGTGATTGGATACAGAACTTCAAGCATAGATTTCTACAGAAGACTAGAGTATATGAATAACAAAAAATGTTTAACTTTCCACAGTCATCTCTACATTCTCGTCAATTTCTTCTGCAAAACTGGAATTGTGAACCAAATCCTCGCCCAGTTTGATAAAAGGAAGAGAAAAATAAATGGTTCTAGGGTTAAAAAGTTCACGCCACATGAAAGCGAGAAAACTTAAACTTTGAGAATACTTTTCTAAAGTCCATCTAACATCATCTAATGTGGAAAATGTAAATCCGACCAAATCAGAGCTAACAAAAGAAATTGCACACCTTAAACTTGCAGGCTGAGAATATACAGCAGTCATCTAAGACTAATTCCAGTTAAAAGTTACACATATCATCACAAATTTCTAGAGCAATACGAGCTAAAATATGGAAAAGGAAAAAAAGTAGTATCATCATGAAACTGCGAATTGAGCAGATTGAAGGCAAATAACCCAGTTCCATACCAGGCGCCGACGAGTGGCAGACGCTACTACTTCGATCCGGATCATGTGCCATCCTCCTCACGGCAACAGACGACGCATCATGGTCGCCCATCTCATGCTTCTTCCCACAGTAATCGTCGTCGCCGCCGTCGCCGCCTAGTAGACCCAGAAGCCCTTCATCTCCGCTCGAGCCTCGTCCAAGCGTTTACCCTCTTCCCGTCCACACATACCAAGAACCAATTCATCAGTTTCCCAGAATCCTTCAAGAACCAATGTTGGAAAGACGAAGAGAATAAAGACGAAAAAGGCTTCAAAACTACGCTTTCTTTCGTGGAAAAAAGAAGAGAGCTCAGAATGGAACGCAAAACCTCTCACGGTCACCTCGCAGCCAACGGGTCGAATCGTCTGGTGTCTTCCACGGCTAGAGCCACCGGCTCCGGCGGTGGCGTCGGGAAAGGCGACGAAGCGAGACGGAGAGCCGAGGAGAGAGCGCAGAAGGTGACTTCTAGGGTTTCGAAGAACTCCGGCAACGGCCGGAGAAGGAGGAGGAGGAGGAGAGAGGAGAGAGGAGAGAGGGAAATGGAAGGAGCAAGAGGAAGGTTTTTGGAAGACGTCGTCGGAGTCCGTTCTCTCGGCAGCTTCGCCTCCCTCCTTTTTTTTAACTCCTTTCCCTCTTTTTTCTACAATTATTTTTTTGTTAACTTTAGCTTTGTTTTTAAATAAAAAGTAGTGCATAAAATACATAAAAAATAATAAAAGGCTAATAATATCTTAATTAATGCATATAAATTTAATTATTATATAAAAGATTATGGAAGGTGCTTCATTTTTTTTTTTGAGAAGAAGGTGCTTCATTATATCATTTAGATTTGTACCCTATTTGAATATGATACCCTGTATCTTTTATTTTATAAATTATTACATTTAAGATGTACAATTAAAAATAAATAATTTATTTATTTTTTTTATTTTAAATCATATATTTAAAATTTAATGGTGTAAATATATCCCTTTTAATCCATTAAATCCTTTTTGAGATTCAAACGATTATTATTTTGAATTATTCTATTTTTATCGTGATTATCAAGATTTTGATTCAAATATTAAGATCTTACGATTTTATTCTCTTAAAGATCTTAAATAATTCCGATATTAATGTGAGGATCTTATGAGTAAAATTTTAATTTATATCATTCGATCTTATCCGATCCTATATGATCTTAAATTAATATTTTAATCATTTTAAAATATTTTTTTTATAAATTTGATAATATAGATAGAGTTTAATGTATTTTTTATAAATTGATCAAATTATGTTTTATTGAAATCTAATTCAAAAATTGAATGCAAACGATTTAGTAAAAATATATTTTAAAAAATAAATATATTATTTTATAAATTTATATGATCTTACAATTTTCGATCTTAAAATTCTCTTATTGACAAATCTCTATAATTGTTAAATCAATGTAAAATGAATTAAAAAATATTCTTCGCTAAACCCAGCAAACTAAATATTTATTGAACCAAGTGAAAGTTAAAAAATGGAGACATAAATATTTTATTTTCTTATTATTTAAATAAGTATCGAATTCGCAATCCTAGAGACCTTCCAAAATTATAACAACAATAAAGAACTATTTTTTAATTAACAATCAAATTAATAGTTTAATAGTCACTTAATTGGGAACTTAATATTTTTTTTTTACCTTTTAAAATTAAGTTTTCATGTCTTATTCCTCCTCTAGATCTGTCAAGGCTTTTGGGGGACAGAGTCGGAATAAAAGGAGAATATTATAATTTATACAGGTGTGTGTTTAGGATGGGGATCGCAATGCATGCATGTGATGGGGGTGGGCCGAGATCCATCTCTATAAGCTATTTCCATCTCTATTTTTTAATATAGGAATTTTGAATGGTTATAATTTTTATTGCCGTTGAAATATCTTAAACTTATAATATTACCTCATTATTATTTTTAGTTTTATTTTAATAATAATTTTCCAAATGAATCGAGTTCTCGCAAATTGATGCAGTATACTATTGGAAAACAAAATTAACTTTACATACTTTGAATTAATTTAAGATAGTATTAGGCAAATTATCGATGTGTACAGGGTGACAATTGAATTAAAATTTTTGGTTTTGTCAGATCTTTTAAGAGAGAGGATTCATCGACTGTCGAAATCCATCAGACCACAAATTGCCAACAGCAGAAAAAGAGAAGAAAAACGGTATTCAACATTCATTATTACATTATGAAGTGTCACTTTGTTTTGTGATTAACTGAGAGAAGGAAAGAGTACTCAAGTCCTGACATTATGATTAGATGCGGCTTGATCGAACAAAAAATACCAAAAGAAGTGGAACAAAACAGTGATCAAGCAACAAGATATTAATTTTTACCCAAAAAAACAAGGATGAAACCTGATCATTGTGATGATCAAGTGACCAGAACAAGCCTTGCATAGAAACATTGAAGGTTGATTTATGGTCTATATGGATTAAGAACTTGCTATACATAAGGCAGAGTTTGCCTCTCGGGGCATATTCTTCACTTCTTATTGACCAACAGAGATTGCAAAATAATATAACAAACCAAAGGCAACATATTTGTACTTTGTCTCTTTATAAAAAAGTAAGAAAAAGCTCATCTTCCTACATGTGGTTGCTGAGACATCATAACATATTAACAGAGAGAATCATAACACGCTTAACTAAGTGAACTTTAGAGTGGTGAAAACTAATATTGCAAATATGGACTCCATATGGAGATAGATTTATACATCTTAATATATCTCCACCTACATGAAGTCTAAGATCATTCTGCTATAAAGGTCTTCTTAAGTTCTTAGCCATAGCAACGAATAGGGTCATTGCAACCTTTAGCCGTCGACTGCCTAAAACCAAATCGTCCACCTTTTGCAAGATACTGCTGATGATATTCCTCCGCCCAGTAGAACTTTTTCGCAGGAAGGATTTCTGTCACAATCTTCCTGTTCAAGGCTTTCTGGTGCCTCTCCAGAGATTCTCTAGCAGCTTTTTCCTGCTCAGGGATGTAGAAATATATCCCAGAGCGGTATTGTGTTCCAACATCGTTCCCCTGCTCACAATATGAAATGCAGACAGTCAACATTAAATGGCTTTGCATGTAAATTGAGAGAGAACATTATTCTATGGGTAAAATATTAGTGCAATCCTGAGAAATTCATTCAAGAAATTTTCAACATTAGAAACAAAGTTTATCAGTGATTTTCAACATTAGAAACAAAGTTTATCAGTGATGACTGCTCAGCAGCAACTTTGCAAATATACTTGGGGAAGTTGCTGGTTTAAGCATGAATTGACACATCAATTTGGCACCAACTATGTACAAGTGAAAAATCCCAGCAGGCGGGTTTCTGGATCAATAACGTGTCATGGAATTAAGGACGAAAAATGACAAAATGTTTGTCAATTACTTCCTAGCAATGGTCTCCACAAGATTACTCTAGATGTCATGGGTGATCAGCTTCACCCAACTGGAGTTATAACGAGCTTTCAACAATCTTTTTTTTCATTTTAAGAGAAAGGATGCTTTCAAGTTTCATAAATCATTTTTTTACTGAAAGAGAAAGGATGACTAAGCTATTGTGTTAGTCATCCTCATGTATAAATTTCAACAATCTGAAACAAAAGAAAGAGGCAGCAAGCTCACCACAAGAGATCAAATCATCACATTAAAGCTAATAATTTCCTGTTTCATTCAGCATATCCAACATGCTCTGGAACTCCACAGAAACTAGCAATAGAGTACCATACGAGATCTCACTATCTTGAAGAATGTGCAATCTGGAGCACACTTGACGTGATAAAATTCCATCGTACCATCTAAATTTGTTGCACTAACTTATATATTCGTCATGTGTAATAACCTATGTTTTATTGCTCCAAAGATCCCTTGTGCTCAGTGGAGAATCTACATATAGAAATAAATGGTTCTATTCCCAGCATATGTATCACATCAAGCTTTGATACTCCTGACAAATTCCTGGAAGGCATTGAGGACAAAGAAATTGTTGGAGTTATTATTTCCACGGTAACAAGAAAAGAAAATTAGTATGGCATTTTGCATCAAGTATTATTTCCACAATAAGAAGAAAAGAAAATTAGTATGGCATTTATCATTACTTGCCAAGATCGGGAGGTGGCAATGTGACCTTGGACCTTGTATCTTGTGTGGATTACTTGATACTGTCTTTTCATGCAATTTGATTTTATATTAATAAAATTTTGGATGACGGACCTCTTGTTAATCATTCTTTTTCCTCAGAAAAAAGGGGAAAATTGTATGTCAGTGAACTAGAACATTTTACTGAATGATATATACATAAGATGTGAGTTCCTCATCGTGAGTTCGTGACAGATTGTTAGAAAGTTTCCATTTGGCATGCTTCTTACTAGGGATGTGTTTCGGCTCAATCCATGTACAAAATTTTGAATTGCCATGATTGTCTTGAACAAACTTGCTAACCAACATGATATTTGAAATTGCAAAGAGGACATTGTGAGATTATGTACCCTGATCCATTATAACTTAGCTATTCAAATTCTTATTTTCCTCAAAAAAAAGTCTTCTCTTCAACTCTCCATTTTATTCACTGAAAAGAAAACTTATATTAGCAAACCACTTCTTTTCCGACTTAGCAGCAATTAAAAGACATCAGCAAAGTGTATCCCCCTCCTTCTAATATTTTTATTATTCTTTTCCTCTTTTCGAAACAAGGATGAAGACAATTTTGTTAGTATTACTATTACTTCATATAACATTGATTTATTCTCCATGAGCTTTAATTGCTGTCTTTCACAGTATAAACTGATATCACTGTGTTGTATCTACAAGACACTGCCAACAAAATATTTCTATCACCACATATGATATCGAACTTTTTGATTAATTGTATCGGTTGCCTTTAGCAGCATAAGTAAGTTTACGAGAAAATTTCCCTATCCAAAACCTAATATACGCCCATCAAATCACCCACTGCCAAGCCCCAAATCTCACGAACAGAAGCAAAATGCATATATAATGAGCAAAGATGAATTTTTTACGGCATCAGACGTACAATACAACATCAATCCAACACAGACAAGGAAAAATCGAGCGGAAGTGTTTTCACCTGGCGATTGAGCGTCGTAGGATCATGGCGCGCCCAGAAGACGTCGAGCAGGTCGTCGTACTTGCACTCCCGGGGGTCGTACTGCACGCGGACGACCTCGCTGTGCTTGGTGGTGCCGGCGCAGACGTCCTCGTAGGTGGGCTCGTGTACGTTCCCCTGGGTGTACCCGACCTCGGTCCGGGTCACGCCGGGCACCCGCTGGAACGCCAGCTCGACGCCCCAGAAGCAGCCTGCGCCGAACTGCGCGAACTCCTGCCCCGTCGCCGGGAGGTCATCGTCGGGCCCCTGCGCGATCGCCGACGACGCTTCCTAGACGAGGGGCATCGTCGTAAATATTGGGCTGGGCGGAGGTGGCTTCTGGAATTAGAAAAGGAATCCGATACCATTTTAAAGGGGTTACAATTACAAATATCGCGTGGTGGTCGCACGTGAGGCGTGTAGCCTTGTCAGCGAGACACGTGGCAGGCAGAGGACGGATGACGGGTGGCAGTTAGGATCGCGTGACGTGCGATGACGTGGAGGGCGCGCATCCGTGGATCTGGAACATGGGCTTCGGCGGTGATCAAATATGGGCCTTTTTTGAGATTAGATTGTATTAAAGGAAATAGCGTTATCATAATTTTTTTAATGGCATTTTTTTATTTTTAATTATTACTTTAAATAAAAGTTCAATGAAGAATAAATATTTTTGTTTTACACTATGTTCTCCCCCTCTTACATTTCACTTCTTTTTTTTCCTGAATTTAAAATGAGCAAAGAATAAATAATATTATTTTTCATTACTTTTTTTTCTCATCTTCTTATTTCTCCTCCTCTATTCAAAGGAAAGAGAAATTGAGTCGATTTGTACATTCAAACTAGCAGCCGTAAAGTAATATTTTTTAATGTATAAAAATTATCCTACTTTTTCTGGTGATTTTTTTAATTAAAAGACAAACTTATTATATTATCAGATCTTTTTGGGAACTTATATTTTTGTATGTTATATATTTATGATAATAATAAAAGATTTTTTATTATATAAATTACTATCATTGTTTATGGCATATACTTTGTTAATATTTATTCATTATCTTTTTGTGCTGAATGATTAATCTTATGTATGTTAAAAGTGTTCAAATAATAATATTATTAAGAATATATTCATATAATTTTAGTTATATAAGGTCTTTATCTGGCACTTCAAAATTAATTTTTAAAATAAATAAAAATCATCTAAATTATTTTTTAATTTAACAAAAAGTATAAATTTATGTTGAGATGGATCGATTATTTAGGTTTTTTTACTTACACTCCCAGTATAAACTATAATTTCTATATTAAAATTATAATTAGTTTTAGATGCATTTTTTTCGTTTCTAAATCATCAAATCTTCTAGCATTCATATTCTTTGTTATAACTAAACTTTTTTTCTTAAATTTATTAAAATATCGTTCTTTCTCATTCATTCATAACTACACGTAGAAATTATTATTTATTTATTCATTTTTATTGTAAAATTTTAATTAATAACTTTATATTTCAAAATTTTAAAAAGATAAAATAAGTTTTTTTTTCTAATTTCACTTTAGATCTTCGACTTTCTTGGTTAATGATTAGTTTTAACGTTATATTATCATTGTTCCTTTCATTTCAACCATTTACTCTTTTTCATATTTCAAAAGGTATATTTGTAGTATCTCAATATTTGAAATTTGTTATCTTTTTATACGTGCATTTCCAGTATTTGAATCTCTCTCTCTCTCTCTCTCTCTCTCTCTCTCTCTCTCTCTCT
>LTAE01000470.1:53344-82333 GCA_001647135.1 Pontederia paniculata | reverse complement strand
TATATATATATATATATATATACCAAGATGAAATTGGGAGATATTGGTAGAATAAGCTGACATGTGCATGCAAAACATGAATTTTTCCTAGTTCGTTTCTGTTGTGGAAGCGGTAAACATGAGATGCATTGGATTCAAGAACTTGCGCTTAAAAAAATAAATATTCCAGGGGATAGATTTGTTCTCCTTCTAAATATATGAATTCACCATATAATAGCCATGATGTAATAGTGGTTGGCACGCAAATTTTATATATAAACTTTGATGTGATTTTGCTGAATTAAGGAAGAATAATAAGAGAAAAAAGAAAGAGGAAAATAAGGCTTGTCATGGGTGGACCTGTCCAAAGAACGTACACAAACAATGTACAAAAAAGAAAGAACGCATATATACGCACGAGGGTGCTAACGACATATGTATTACCTTTCGGTAGACATATTATCTTTTGTTGTTCTTTTCTCTTGGTTATTATACTGAGTTCCAAAACGTCGTTAAGATACTTAATTCTAATCTTTCTGGTTCTATCCCAAAAGCCTCCTATTTTGATTAATTTTATAATCTTTACGTGGGAACGTGGTCACAATTAATTCATATGTGCATGAAGAGTTTTGAAATTAGCGTCTAGATCTACTCTAGTAGTACGTACTAATTAATATTGTCACTTGACCCTGTTTGTTTGACGAAGGAATAAGGAAAATAAAAATTAAGAGAAATATTTTTTTCTCTATAAGCGAATTATTCTTATAGTGTTATTCTTAAGAGGTGTTTAGCTGATTTATTAGTATTCTAATAATTAATTATTATTCTAATAATATAATTAAATATAATATTTTATTATCTATTTTTTAAATATAATTAAGTATTTATTGATATTATTAAATATAAATAATTAATTAATAATTTTTCTGGAAGACTTTTTTTTGTAAAGAATAATTAAGTAAAGATAAACAACTATTAATGCTAATTTTGATTATAAAATTAATATGTTTCTAATAATATATTATTTATATTTATTTTATTGTTAATATAATATTAACTACCAAAATATTTATAATATTATATTAACACAAGTTAATTAATATTTTCCATTGTTCTATTTTTAATCATATGTTATTACCAAATAATGTGATAATATAGTGATTAACTAATATGTAAAACTAATACTATAAAATATTTATAATTATTATATTTTTTGAAGAATTTAATTTAATCGTAAAAAATATTAATTATAAATAATTTTGTATTTATTAAGATAAAATAATTTAATAAAATATTTTTTAGAAGAAAGAAAGGAACAAACAAATTGTTCTTGATTAAGTAAAAAAAATGATGGTTTCATGAAAATTAAGGTGGTTTCGAAAAAGGTGGAATATTTCTTATTCTTAAGGTGTTTGGATGAAAATACAAGAACAAGTAGTTTATTTTCATGTTGTTCTTGTATCAAACATGCCCTTTATGTTATGGATATCAAGATGAGAATAAAACATAAGAAAATACAAGGTATTAAATAATTCAAACCCTAAAAGATTTATATAGATACTTTATTAATAAAAAAACGTTCATATAATTAGGGGTGATAATGGATCGATTTGGGTAGGGTTTGAGTTTAAATTTGACTCGATCAAGAAATAATAATATCGGGTCGGATTGGATCGAGTTAAGACAACAAAAAAATTGAAACCCGATCCGAAATATTTTGGGCTGGGTCAAATCGGGTCATCGAGTTGAACCATTAAATTTTTTGACTTCGATTTTTTTCAAATATCTTATGAATAAAAAATATTTTAAAATATAATAAATAAAAATATTAATAAAAATAAATGAAATTAGTGATAAAAATTTGAAATTATTAAAATATAAGTAATTTTAGTATTCATTAATAAATTTAATTGTATTAATATTATAATTTTGGGTCATTCGAATTGAGTTTTGGGTTATCGGATAACTAAACATTCAACTTATTATCCAATCCGAAATTAATCGGGTCGGGTCGGATTTGACCCGATTCAAAGTAGTGACTCGATCCAATCTGACCTAAAAGTAATCAGGTCGAGTCGGATTGATCGAGTTGATTGAGTCGAGTTAAATTCATGCTCACCCCTACATATAATAAGAGATTATGCAGATAGAACCAATCTAATTTCAAATTCGGATTTCAAGAGCTCCCCTTATATATAGCCTCCAATTGCAAGGAGATCCATCCCCTACCCTCCTCAGATACATTGACCAATCAACGTGGGAGTGACATTTTTGGATCGGGGAATTACCAAATAAGTTTAAGAGATAAGAGAATTAAGAATACCTACCAGAAAAATTAATCCAATCCATAATGATGTACCGGAAAATACAACATTTTTATTACTTGACCAACCATCGGATGAACAAACCAGATTAAAAAAATCATACTAAATAAAAATGCAAGTAGATTTATATCTAATTTAATATTCAAGGCATTATTAATAATATAAAATATTTAATGAATATATATATATATATGTTTACAAGTATATTTAGCATTAAGGCATATGTATGACTAAATGAAAAGAATTAATGTTACCCAATATTTCTTTTTGGGCCAACAAATTAATTACATGCTTAGATTACTGGAAGTCGTTTCTTGAGTTCGGGAAACGAAGATTCTTTACATGCATGCATTAAGAAAGTTAACGAACAAAAGTCTTCAGATAATTAATCAAATACAATTACATCTCTTGATTGGACATCACATCTAAACTATGCCCAAATGGATCCGATCATATAACTAAATAACATATTGCAGCTTTGTCATCTAGTCATTTCCCAATTTTCCTATTCCAACTTGTGGCATTCCTAAGATTACCTCGTTATGTGATCTGCCTTAGATATCACGTATCTAATTGCCACCAATTAATAAAACTTGGTCAGAACTCCCATGCACCCTAATTTGTGTCATGGGGAAGTCATGCATCTATCAGTTGTCGACGTTGGCTGAGTTGATTAAATTTGTTGTTAGATCCTGTTTCATATGTAACTGAGATCTTTTTGGCACAGTTGGCCAAAACAAAAGAACCCCAAAAGTGGACCAATCTTAATTATTTAGATAAGCTTAATTATCTGATGACCTAATTGAGTTGGATTCAAAGTAAACCCATATTTTTCTAGATAATTAGTTCCTAGTAAACCGTGGTCTCACTTGTTTGGAAGTCCATTGCGCCCCCTGTTTATGTTCCAACTTGCACTTCTCTCAAATATTAACTACTCATACGCATATGTTAACATTTTCTCAGTCGCTTTACTTACACATACATAGATAAGAAAATAACCTGTACATATCGTTATTTAATTATTTGTCATATGCAGCAATAAGTAGAAGAAGTATTGATCAAATTAACTATCATAATCACAATTCACAACTCATAGCAAATTAAGAAATGACTGTCAATGGAAGGATCATTGCAAAGCCGAGTTAGAAAAAAGTTGTGTATGTTTCACAATTAGCAAGAAGCTTCATAGTCTTTCTTATTGGTAATTTGCATATTTAGGGAGATGTCTATATATATAAAAATGTCTATTTCACACAACCGTTCTGAAACAGTTTAATTATCTAATGCATATTGCTTCTTCTTCTGGAAGACATGGTAACCATGCAGACCCATTTGCCACATTGCGGAAACTAAACGTAACCTATGAATTTACAGGTAATTATATATAATTGATCTTTTCATAAGCTATAACTAATCTCGTATTCTTGACTATAAAACTAGACAATTGGAGTCATTACATTTTCTAAATTAACTCGATCATGAGGTTTGGGGAAAAAGTTTTATATGGAACGTCGACTGCCCTGCACTCGTATAAGCTGTGCCTGAGAATTAAAAAATGGAAGGCGTTCAGACTTGCTACTAAACCCTATAAAAACAACATCAGCTGCCCATCCAAACTAACCCTACAATACTTGCTCGACGTTCTCCTCCTGAACTCCAGACGCCAACTATTCATTATTCTCTAGCCTTCGTACGCTCAGAGAGGAGAGAGAGAGAGAGAGAGAGAGAGAGAGAGAGAGAGAGAGATGGGAAGATCTCCTTGCTGCGATGAGATGGATGTGAAGAAGGGGCCATGGACGTCGGAGGTCAGTGCCAAAGTTTTTAACTTTGATCAGCTCATCATGGTGCATGAGATATTCATCATCTGTGCTTGTTGTATTCTTAACAGGAGGACAAGAAGCTTGTGGAGTACATACAGAAGCATGGGATTGGGAGCTGGAGGAACCTCCCCAAGGGCGCCGGGCTCCGGCGGTGCGGCAAGAGCTGCCGCCTCCGGTGGACTAACTACCTTCGGCCCGACATCAAGAGAGGAAAATTCTCCGACGAGGAAGAACGGCTCATCATTCATCTCCACTCCATCCTCGGAAACAAGTAATTAATTCGAATTATATAGCTAGTGATAAGCTGATCGATCGTATATATATTACTAATTTACTACATAATAAGTATATAAAGGAGAAATGAATCATGGAAGTGTAAGTTACATGGATACTTTTAATTTGTGGCAGGTGGTCGATGATGGCAGCGCGTCTACCAGGAAGGACTGATAATGAGATCAAGAACTACTGGAACACTCACCTCAAAAAGAAGCTCCTGCTCATGGGCATCGACCCGGTCACCCATCGCCGGAGAACCGATCTCGACGTACTAATGAACTGTATTCCCAACTTCCTCGCCGCGACGGCCGCCGCCACCGCAACCGGGAACATTGGCAACCTGACCAGTAACCCTCTGGATAACGCTATCAGGCTACAAGCGGACGCTGCAAACCTTGCCAAGTTCCAAATGCTCCAAACCCTCATCCAGACCATGACTTCCAGCCCTCCTCCTCCTCCTCTTGCTTTTCCTCCTTCTCCCGGCATGGATGCACTCTCTCTCCTGGCATCCTTCTCTCTCCGAAACTACCAACTGGATCGCCACCAGCTCGAGAGCCTCATAAATGGATCTCTCGTCCTCGGTCAGGATCAGACGCAAACTCTCAACCTCCCCGCCCTGTCCAATTACGCCAACAGCCCTCATCCTGGCTCAAACGTGAACGACGCCTCCCTCCAAGAATCGCCAGTGCAGGACCTCTCGTCCACTTCAGGTGCGGCAACCACAGTGGAGAGTTATAACAGTCCAAGTTGCACGCCGGCGGCTGCCGCGCCGACGTCGGCGCAATCGACACCTTCGTTAGTGTCGACCTCTTCGGAGAATTTGGACGTATATTGCATGGAAGAACCGAGCAACTCGTACTCCTCAACCCCGTTTGAGGCATATTGGCAGGAACCAAATGTAGAGGGATTGGATGATGACTTCTCCTGGAAAGATATGTTCGAGTAAGTACAGTAGAATAAATTATTCTCATCATTCATTTATTTCATTCATATCAAAATAAACAACTTCCTATTTGATTAACTTCTACTTAATTTTCTTATTGACATTAATTAATTGTGCTTCCATCTTCCTTGTTGATGCATGCAGCCAAATATCATGGTCGAATGAGTTGTACAGCAACATGGGTGCCAACCATGGAGAGGGACCCTGAAGCTGTGAGGTTGCACCATCTTCGATCATTCATTTTTTTTAGACGAAAACTTGTATAAGATCGATAGAGAATAAGAAATGTTGCAGACATATGCATGTTAATTAGGAGAACAACACACTAACATTTAGTCGATGTATTATTAATTCTTGGATGAGTTCCACTGGGATTTGATGTTTATCTATATATGTACGTTTGTCTTGCAAGTATCCCTGTACAGATAATAAGAGAATCTACAAGACACAAACATATTCGTATGCTACTAATTACTTGTTCATTTGCTGTATAATTAACATTGGAAAATATTCCCGAGATGTTTTAGTAAAAGGGTGATCATGATAGTAATAGCAATTAAAGCTAAAAGGAGAAGGGTCGATGGAGCACATGTAAATCTGATGGAGAAGATATATAATTCTGTAAATGTTGTTAAATTAGTTGGAGTAGGAGTAGTTGATCTTGTTTAATTATCACCTTTTTTACATTAACTCGGATATTGTAAAAGAGTAGAAACATGCTTGGATACTTCAAAACTTTTATGTATTTAATTAATATATCGTAATATCATTTGTTGATGATTTTTTTTAAATAAGTGGTTAAACTATTTTTTATCAAAATAAAATATAATATATTAGATGACAAATATTATAAGATAATTATATATTCCTAACTATTTTATCTCATCAATTTCTCTTTCTACTTTATTTTCTATAAAGTACTAAATTTCTTTTCTAGTTACAAATTATTTAGAAATGTAACCAAGTAATTTCAAGAAAAAGTTACGTTGAAGAAAACTTTAGTAAGGTACTTTTATAAAAAAAAGGAAAAATGAGAGTACATAATATTTTCAATTGCAATCCATGCAGCATATAATCTTGGCCATTAATTTTAAATTAATAGTCAAATCTTAAATCTATTAAAATAAAAGAATAATTAAATTTATCTATTAATTTAAAATTAATGGTCATAATCAAGTGCTGCATGAGGTGCCGTGCAAAATGTTATACACCTCTATTTATCTCTATAAAAAATATTATGACAAAGAAAATACCGAAACATGCCTAAATCTTTCCCAATAGTGGTGACTAATTTAATTTGGTCTGGGGACTTCCACATTTTGGCGTTCTTAAATCTCAATCCACTAGTCAATTGAACATATCAATTGTTGGTGTTCTCTCAGTGACTCCTTGGTCTGGGCAAAAGCGATCTTCTTTGTTCCACCAATGAGAGCTTAAGGGTTTCAAATTATGAGTTCATACATGGTTTATAATTTCTTCCAATCTCTGAGGGTGAGGTTTAGGAAATAATGAAGAGCCTTTTAGTAACTTTGTTTCATGCATGATGAATGATTTTCTAAAGTTCTCAGTTTGAGACAAATTAATTAGTCCACAATTAGTTGATAATTAGGTAAAGTTATTTCTTTGGTCACAAGCAATTGACTGCTGCATGACCCCAATGGCAAGGAAACAGCAAGGTACCTGCTACATATACTTTCATCGATAATTTGGCCTCTAAAAGTTAAGTTTTGATCTGTGATTTTTATCTGTTTTTTCCTTCTTCTTTTTTTGTCTCTTCTTTAGATAGAATCTAAGGGCAAACTTTAACTTACAAATAAAAGTACTATGGTTTAACTTCCAAAAGTTACCAGTTTCTTCATTTTATTTCTCCTCTTTAGATAGAATTGGAGGGCAAAGTTTACCTTACAAACAAAATCACATCCTACTTATAACATTATTTTTGTTCGACACATTGCTTATGATTAACAAAATAGTTGTTTGGAAATGTTCACCTACTCTTTTGAAAGCTAGAGGGCAACTTCTTATTATTTTCTTTCTTGTGTTTCTTAGTACACTAGCTGCTTATAATTTTCATGTACTAGTTAGCTATAAGCATGGAATAGTAGCCCATTATACAAGTTTTCATCAGGAAACAACATTCTCAATTCTCAGAGCAAGAGCAGGCAAAGCCCCCAATGCCCTGGAGACAATAATTAATATATTATATTAATTAATAATAATTCTATTTATTTATTTTAAATCAAAGATGGTAGTAACTTTTTTTTAACATCTATGAGTGAAATGTCCATCAGAGTCCAAGTACAAAAATATGGGTCCTTGTGATGGTACTGACTCAATGAAGACCAAGAATCCATCAATTTCTCCATGAGCACACGTCGCAATCCTCACGCCTCGCAAAAGTTGTTGGCAAGACCCATGCAGCAAAAAAAAGTAATCAATCTGATTAGGAAGTACCTCCTCCTTGTCCAAGTTCGCCTTAACTGAACCAGGAGGAGATTTTAGCGAGATTGATTTTGTTTTTTCCAAAAGATTAAGTAAATCATTGGATTAGTAATTTTGATGGATATGACCTAGGCTCGATTTGTGATCAAATCTGACCAATTCACAGCTAGGTTAAATTGAATCGGGTTGAGTCGGATATTAGAAAAAATTTTGGATGCAATCAAAATCAAATTGTGTTAAATTCCAATTACCCGTTTAAATTTTTTATTTCTTAAACTATAGCAAAAATAATAAAAGAAGAGAAAATAATAGAATAAAATAAAAATTAAGAAAGTATCAAACAAAGATATGAAATATTAAGATGACTAATCTGTAACGCCCCGAGAGCGACACCTCGCACGCGGGCGAAACGATATTCGACATGCGGCTCGATACTTCTTGAGATGCCACAGCGATACAAAACTTTCTTCTTCATTTTTTACCTACAACAAGAATAAATATACCATTAAGAATTAATATTAATAACGGAAGCTTAAAATCAATTAAATGAGGGTTCGTATAGTTAACTTAATCACGTGCAAGCTCAATCAGTCATGAGCTTGATTATCGATTTCAATCCATCATTGATCCTCAATTTGATTAACCACCTGCAAGATACGTGCAGGGAAAATCCAATTCCCATGAGCTTGCACTCAGTATATAAGTCATAACAATATGAATGACACATTGTCATCCTTTAGGGTTCGACATTTAGTCAATTTAATCATGATACAATGAAATGCCCTAATTCAATTTTTAGCATATCATACTCTATATGCATTTATAACAATATAACAATGACAATAATAATATATCAAATATGGTCAATATATATGTGTAAACATGATCTTGCATAACTTTTATGCATCAATGTAACAATATCAATTAAGTCGTTATATCTTGGGACTTTAACAATTTTCATATCAATAACAAAAACTAACATGAACACTCAATATATTAGGCTTCCTAATGTTCAATATCAATAACAATAGTGTCCATGTTAGACTTATCTTGTCTGTTGCCATTTGATGACCGAAAGTTCCCTTTGTGAATTTCTCAATCCGTCCTCATATAGCCGTCCCCGTATGAAATTGTCCCCATACAATGTCAATAAGGATCCGTGATCCATCAGTATAAATCAATCGATAGGTTCCATGAACCTTAAATCCGTCAGTCATAAAATGGGCAACCCTACGTTCAATTCAATCAATTTTAGTGAACCTTTAACAATAATTGGAGAATGGGGTAACCTAACGCCATATGTGGTTAGCTAAATCACGGGACGCACTTGCTCCCATGAACCCTCTTTTGGAGATCCACCACCCTACGTCTGGGTCAATAACAATATGAGGACGAGTCTTCCAATTCGGTAGGCGCCCAATTTGATTCTCCAATTGTAATTTCAATCAATCAATACATTAATATTTTAACCTATTTACAGTTGAACATGCAATACGTGAACTAGTTTATCAATCATTGGACTTAATAATTTTAAATACGATACGATAAAATGATTCTAGGTCAGGGTCGATCGACCCCTTCCCCAAGTCGGTCGACCGACTCCCATAAGGGCGTCGTCCGACTTGAGGGTCGGTCGAACCTTCGATCGACCTTCGCTCCAGAGGTCGTTTGGGTATGATCGACTTACGATCGGTCGAACCCAATGTCAGCCAGACCCGATATATAGTCGGTCGAGCCTCCCCTTAGATCGGTCGATCGACTTTCGCGAAGTTCAGAAATATAAAAGTGAACCTAGGGTTTTCTCTAGGTTATCGATATCGATCAATACATCAATCAATTGGGGATCAATACAATATCATGCTCAATACAATAGAGTTTTCAATACAATATTCATATGAACAAGTCTAACATATAGATGTTCCTAATTTCAATTTATTATAACTATCATTCTTGACAAAAATAAGTCTAATGTCACTCATGGCTTAACTTATCTTTTGAAGTAAGCAACACATATCATTTAGAATAACTTATGCTTGCTGTCCACTTGCCTTCTTAATAATAATTGCACCAATTTACCTAGCATTTAAGCACATATCATATGGCAATATAAAATTTCAGCATATATCACAACTTGATAGCTCATCAATCCAAAATTCATAACTTTATTTATAAAATTCCAAATAATATGAAACTAAATCCATTTTAAACCATATTCAGGCATCTATCTGCATCCTAAATATCAACTTATAATCATACTTTTTCAATTTACTAGATATTTTATAAAACAGTCATTATATAGTTCGGAACAGCTTGACAGGGTCTCAGAATTTAGGTCATAACTTCCTGAATATAATTCAGAATGTGTTGAAACTAATTGATATGCAAACTAGACTTCAATATCTACGTTTTGATATATCACACATTATTTTTGGACAACTATTGCCTAGCCAAACTGACCCAGAAATAAGAGTTACGAATTCTAAACATGAACTTCAATATGTTGCTATCTTGAAATAAACTACAACAATTCCTATGAACTCATAATCTTCTAAACATAACAATGACAGTTATCTTAATCCATTCACTAACATAGATAAGAAAGATTAAGTTATCCCCTTACATACCTTTCCATGACATTTTTTTTCTATCATGCTCATCCTCTCTTTCATTTGATGTTTTTTCTTCTCCTCCTTCCTTATGCTCCAACAGCTCCTTTTCCTTTGATCAAGAACCAATTAGTCATCTTCTTCCTCTAGATTTGTAGTTGAACAAAGAGGAACCAAGACTAATTTTCGGATTGGGGCTTCTAGGGCTGATTTTCCCATGTTGCAACATTCCAAATGAGAGGAGAGAGACATAAAAATCTGACGAGAGCTTATATAGTGCAAGAGGGTGTGTTTGAGCGGTCCAATAAGAGTGCTTTTAAGTGGGTTTGAGTCCCACCACTTGTCTCATTTATTTTTAGTTTTATTTTATTTATTTTTTTATTTTGAGCAGGTATTACATTCTATCCCCTTAAAAGAAATTTGTCATCGAATTCTTTCTTATCATTAGAAATTATCATGCATGCGTTACGCTACTCTGACATTAAAATCCGTTTATCACTTTGTCCTTAACACACTTGCCTTTATTCTTTTGTACACACATCAAGTGCACTTCATAGTATACTATATTCATGTGACTTTTAGTTCATAACTAAAATCATTTAATTACATCTATAGCTCAATCATTATCATTCTTTGTGGATAATTTGAACATCTTCAATTTATCATAAAGATTTGCATTTGCACACCATCTACTCACCTTGCTCAATGAAGCTTATATCTTTTTCATAATTTTCTCTTCATATTAAACACTTCGATTATAACATTTGAATTCGAGTGTTCATAATTTTTTTTCCATCCAAGTTAAAGATTCAATCACCATAGAACTTTATCTATGCTCCATAAGAGAATTGTTATTTTTGTACATTTAGTCACTTCTCAAATCTCAACAAGACATTTTCATAACTTGATCATTTCTTTAAATTTAGAAATTTTATCTTCATCGTTATCTATTGTGATTTTGATCTTAATGATAAGTCATCCTAAAACTTGTCTTGAATTCAATCAACCATCTTGAGACATATCATCGACAATTTCTCAATCATATGTGACCATTTCAATTATATCTTCGAACAATAAGTGTGTGCTTAATATATTGACTTCTAAGTCTTTTCTTTGTATGACTTCATAAGATATCATTTTCATCTAGTATGATATTTGAGATTTTCTTTCTCACAAATAGCTTTCATCATTTTCAATTGTGAATCTATTATTTATATTTGGACAACCGTATTCAATAAATCCAATTGCATGTCATAACGTCAATCATTATACTTAATCCATCAAGATTAATATTCACGAAATTCAATTCGTAAGATACACTATGTTTAGTCACTTGCCCTCAATATATAACTCATAATTGTCATATTGACTCCATAATAATTTCCATTGGCATGCACATAATATTTTCTAACTTTTTTGTTATCTATATTTTCACAAGATCATAATAATTAACAAGTGAAATAGTTCTTTTCATCATATGTGTAATAAATATTCTTAGGCATCATTCTCATTTACATCATAATACATGTCATAATCTTAGTCATATCGATTCATCTCACTTATTATTTCTTTCTAGTCCTTGTATTTGCTTGTCAAAACCATATGCATTTGCCATCATTGATAATTACTCATTCATCCTCCAAAATTTTCAGTAATTAATATTAATCAAATTGCATTTGTTCCATCGACGAATAATATCTTTGATTTTGCTTTCCTCCATATTGAGCTATAATTTTAAACTACTAAGATATGTAGTTTATCTCATTATTCTTCAATTGTTCTTCTATACTTGTAATACACATTTCTTTGCAAGGAAGATTCTCTCAATCCCATTATCATTCATTTAAATCTTCATTCACAACACATGATCAATTTCCAAGTCCATCATATAGTTACATTCATTTTTTTTGGAGAGTCAACGACTTTTTTATATTTGGGTTGTCCGATTTCTTTTCTCAATTTTATACAACTCTTTTTCAGTAGCTTGATCAATATAAACATAGCACAATTCTGCACTTTAACATATTGTACATATCGGTCAATCATGAACTATAACACAATGCATAAACAATCTATTTTCTATGATTTTTATTATTATTATTATTTTATCAGTAAAATCATTATACATCTGAGCTAATGGATTTCAAAATATGACTTTCTATGTTGCTTTCAAGAAATTCAGCAATATCATCGATCCAATTTCTAGTCAAATAAAAAATATCTAAAAAATAATTACAAACAAAAGTAATAATAATAATAAATAATTAATCGCCATATCAAGTTGGAGCGAATGTAGTTTGAATTTCTCCAATCCATACATGACGAATCAACTAGAGTTATGGGTAAGTTAGATAAGACCTCAAGACCATAGACAAAGTACAAGCAATATTATTGAAACCACATTGAATCAGGCGGTTCGACCAAGAAAAATGTCATGGTCCGATTCGGTTGGACCTAAAGAACGAAATAAAAATCAAACCAACATGAACTGGTTCAAATTGGCAAAATCAATAAATAGACGAATTAGATAAAAAAAATTCAGTTCAACTTCATATTTTTGAAACAAAACTCAAATTAAGGTGAAAATTATAGTAAAAATTGAAGAAAAGAAGAGAGGAAATAATTAAAGAAAAAATAGCTGGCAATAGCAAAAATGGAAAAATAAAATAATTACGGGAGAAGAATTAATAGGGAGGAAATAAAAAAAAGGGCACATATGAAAATAGAATAATGTATGCCAAATAATAGAAAAGTTTTAATGATTTGAGGTAAAACAAATTAATATATCATGATTATTATTATTATTATTATATAAATATTAAATAAATAATAAATTTATTAATTATCATGATTTTTGGGTAAATAATTAAACATTCAAATATAATAAATAATTTGAGAAAAAAAAACCTTTGTTACAAATAATAAAGGAAAGAAGTGAAAATAAAAAGGTAAAGTAAAATAAGAGAAAATGTTCATAGTGAATTATAGTAAAATAAATTAATATAACATTATTGGTATTACATAAATAACAAACTATCAATACCTTGAATAAATATTAACATGTTAAAACATAATAAATGATACTTTTATATTAATATATTAATATTATTTTTTTGTTATGAAAATTCATATATAGTTTATAGTATTAGATGTGTTATAAATACTTTAAATTATTATAAATAATATTATTTTAATAAAATTCGATTTTATCGGATCATTGGATTCGATCTCTCATCGGACCATGAAAACATTGATTACATGGCATCTTCAAACCACAGGCATGAGCAAAGTTTTTTTTTTCAGGGCTTTGATTCAACTAGTTTTTGTCTGGATAAGACTCTTTAGTAAAAGTGATGTGCGGCTGCGAAAACGAACAAGATAAAGTAATTTATCGTTCCATCCAAATCCACACTGGTCTAAGGCTTTTTAGCACTAAAGATTGATCGACTAACAGATGTGATACCTCAAAATGGAGAATTTATAAATAATGTACATACGTGCCCAATTCCATGCAATATTTTAGTTGGCTCTCATGCTGCGGTTAGATGCAAAATCAGAAAGAAAATGTCTATTCTAATTTTGTCCCCGGGCACTAGGAGGAAAGTAACATGTTAAAACAAATTAGCAGACACTGCCACACACACAACACAAGCATACAATCTTAAAAAATAAATAACACGATTAATAGAGAAAAGAGGAGAGAAATTAAATCCAACCAGTTATGAACGAAATGTTATAAGATAGTAATATTATAAACACCACTGGTCTCATGTCCACATAAGTCAGCAACGAAAGTTTCAGATATTTCGCAATTTGTTCACTGCCGAATACAACAAGATAACTAAATTTTAGTGCAGATAATAATGGTTTTGAAGCACGGAGGATCACTAAAGAATAAAATCAATGTTTTTGGCACACTGAATTTTGTTTTCACACTTTATTTTTCAATTATCTTTACTAGCCCATAAACCTTCCTTTGTAATAAGAAAAAAAGTGACTGGAGTTATGTTTTCATCAATATTAGGATAATTTGAACCAAAACACTACTGGTAGAGAACTTGAGGGACACAAATAATAAAACAAAACCAAAGTGAGATAAACAATAAGGACCAAAAAACTAATTACTAAAATGTTAATTCTGCACAAACAGTGATGACCTTAGTGAATATGTAAAAGACACCAAACCTTTTCTATCATGACCCTGCATTTTTTTTTGTTGAAGACAACCTTTCAAGTTTTGAACACCCGTGCACCAATAATTTGTAACCTCATAATTCAGCCATTATATCACTGTCATACAACGAAGCTTTAATAATTCAAGTCCGTGTAGTTACCATCAAATTTGGTGTACACAGCATTTCTTACATCACATATAATTCGGAACAAATAGAACACGACAGGAACTAAGCCCAAAGTTCCTCACTGTTCAATGATCAAGACAGTCTGCGTATACCCTACCCAAATGAAAGTAAGTTCATGCGTAACTACCATTGTTTCAACTCTAAGTACTTTTCTCACAACACAACAAACGAATTTGGAAAGTTCTAGCAAGTTGCTATTGAGCAATAGCAACTAAAAGATGCTGCCCTGTAAATAACAGACCTCTCAGTGCAAACTGTCATGCAAGTAATGGACAAAAGATATCTTCGGGTTCAATCTACTTAAACTGTCGATGTAAAAACTATCGCTTCACATTGATCAAGGAAAACAAACTAACTATGTAAAATTCAGTAAAAACCAATCAAGGCCTTACAAAGAAAAAAAAAGATACAACAAGGCACCAAAAAAGCTGGCATCAAAGATACTACAATTATCACTAGGATGTGAGGGTCAGGAAATGGCAATGAGGTAGATACTTTGGTTGCCCAAAATTGCTCATAAGCACTTGGAAAGCCAAACATCCTAGGATTCTAGCATCAACAGAAACAAATTAGGGAAAAAAGGAGTATGTAGTACTAGAATTACTAATAATTTAATGAAATTACTCAACAACCAATTTTTCGATTTTGTCAAATGACTTAAAATTACTAGTAATTTTAGTGAGTTTTACGTGCAGCTCAAGGAAAATACTAACTTTCAGGTCTCACAAATCAGACAGTTACCATATGCATATGAAAGAGAGCACATCCGTGGTATCAGAAAACAACACTTGTAGCATGCATTCGGGAGGATATTGTGCTATATTCACCATTAACCTTAAAAATGAACTCAAGCTTGTCATGGCATGCGTAAGTTCTATGATCAATCATGATGATAATCAATATGCCAATGATTCTATCGCTCAAAATCAATCAAGTCATTGCTCTCTCTCTCTCTCTCTCTCTCTCTCTCTCTCTCTCTCTCTCTCTCTCTCTCTCTCTCTCATTTAAAATAGGTTTTACTTAAGCCTCTGAGCAAATCAAATCAAGGTCCTAAGGATCCTAGATATAGCTGACATTTCACTGGAATTCTACCATATTTAAAAAGTTATGAGTACGTCTGGTTTATTATATTCTCATTTGCATAAGTGACAAGTATAAAAGAAGATTTGCTTATCTCTACAACTTTGTTTTGAGGGGGGCTTATCACTACAACTACAATTTCTTTTTTAATCCGCTAAGCAAGAATGACATTCAAGTTCATTTCTCAGTCATCCATATTATGTAGGTTTTCACAGAAACCACTTTTCTTGCTTGTCCAATGATTACAAACTTTATTTTAACCTTACAATATTTTTAAATAGGTTTGAATATCCAGGTAGTAACATGCATAAGCTGTCTAATAGTTTGTTTACAATCCAATCTAGATCAGCAAGACAAGGAATGCTGATGCTGAATAACAACAAAGAAATTCAAAATTGATAGTAGCTAGCCCAAGGGTCCCTACAGAGGCCATATTTGTACAAACATAAAATACTGCAATATAAGCCATTTGGAAACTAGAGTCAATGAATTTTATGTCGAATCACTAACTTTATTTGTCTGGTTGCCAACAACTATCTAGCAAATATTTCACACAATAGCATCCATAAAACCGAGGATCACTCATTGATGAGAATCACATCATGACATCATCCAAACATTTCATACAATAAAATCCATGAATCGAGGTTCACTCATTAATGTGAATGACAACATCAGCCTTTTGAATAAAAAAAGAAATCTTTCAGAATTCCAAACGGTATCAGGAAGTTGTAGAGAACAATATCTAAAGAAAAGACTGGTGCAAAAGGATGTACATTGTCTGTGTACGACCAACTCAACCAAAACATCCAGCAGTTAGAAACCCCCTCAATCTTCCTACTTAATTATTGGACTAATGCAACAACATGCAAGCGATAATCAGATTGCTCTGATGCATCATAATGCAGAAGCATGCAAATTGTGCCTTTTTTGCTTAGTCAATGAGAACTATTTGAACAAAGGGAAGGCAGATTCCCTAACCTCGTCTTTGAACATTACTTGCAGGAGGAAAGCTCAGTTGCATTGCCATTTCCATTGACGCTCGAATCTATCACATCATCTTCGTTTTTATTCTTGTGAACGATGCTCCAGAAGAAATCTGTTAGCACTGTTTCATACGAAGGCATCTTAGCATAACCAGGAAAGTAGTTAATGTCGATTACAAGGTACCGGTTCCCTGCTCTCACATCTCGTATGACATCGAAATTGAAGAGATGCAACCCCATTGCTCGCCTCAATCCCCTGGCGATCTCCGTGAGAAAGCTCAAAGGTGGCATCTCCGCCTGATCCAGGTGCATGTAGTACTCGTCCCTGGCCGAGGAGGCCAAGTTGGAAACCTGCGAGAAGGTGACTGAGCCCTCGGCGCACTCAAGTTTCTCCTCAGTTACATCCGGGAGGGACTTGCGCTTGACACACTGCACGTAGTCGCCGACGACGTAGACCTTGAAGATGACCCCGCCATGGTTGACGAATTCCTGGAGCACGAGCGGCGGCTTGAGCTTGAGGAGGCCATCACGGTTGAAGACGAGCGACATCTTGTGGGACTTGGCGCTGCCGTCGGCCACGAGGGGCTTGGCGATGACAGGGAAGCGAAGTGCGCCAACGACGCCAGAGTCAGCGAGGGCGCCGGCGTCGTAGATCACCACCTGGCTGGGGATCCCGAACGTCTCGCCCTCCTGTGGGATCTCGAGCTCGGCCACCACCTGGAGCATGGAAATGCGGTTGTGGAGGCGCTCGATGGCGAGCGGCGGATCCACGAGGGGCACGCCGGGGTTGCGCGCCGCGAAATCCTGCAGCTGCGCCCTCCACTCGTCGCCGTAGAGCTTGTGGATCACGGCGTGGAAGGGCCCCTGCTCGGCGAGCGGGCGGGAGGCGTCGACGGCGACGAGATCGATGCCGCGGCCGCGCGCAAGGCCGACGAGCGACGGCTGGATGAAGCTCTGCTGCTTCTTAGGTGCAAGCGCGTACCCTATCGTGAACCTCCTCTCACTAGGCGCTTCCTCCATGGCCGCGAGCTCCGAAACGATGCAAACGACGCCTCAAATCCCCTTCGATCTCCGGCTTCCTGCAACAAGAAATCCGCATTTTAAGGAACGTCCACATCGAAATCGATCGGCCTCGAGATCGAAATTAGGGTTTTACCAATAGAAGAACATGTAACAAAGAATTCAACTCTTCGAGCACGACGCCGACGAGA
The DNA here is from genome assembly GCA_001647135.1 of Pontederia paniculata. Lineage (NCBI taxonomy): Eukaryota > Viridiplantae > Streptophyta > Magnoliopsida > Commelinales > Pontederiaceae > Pontederia > Pontederia paniculata. The sequence continues at coordinate 64,305 of LTAE01000470.1, read as the reverse complement.
AGAGGATAATAACAAACCAGAACGATGAGAGAGAGAGAGAGAGAGAGAGAGAGAGAGAGAGAGAGGAAGCGGAAATGTTGCAAGGTGGATCCCTCTTATAGGAAGACGTCTCCGGGTGCCGTCACTCGCCGTTCGCTCACCGGGAGCGGTATCAGCGGGCGAGAAGGGGATAAAGTTATCGCCGGAAGGTGACGGGAACAGCCAGGAGGAGTTGTCGCGGATCGCCGCGGACTGCCACGTGGCATCTTCGCAGAGGCCTTCGGCGCGATAACCCACGGAAGCGACGAGGCATTTGGACGCTCCTGATTCGGGCGCGTGGCTTATTCACAACCGTCGGTTTATCCACGGACGGTGAGCAGCAAAGCACGGGAGGATCAGACGTCACGTGCGGTGTGCACGATGCACGTGTGCGTTTGGATTGGGTGGAATCTGGACCTACAATTTTGAATCTTATAAGATTCCAACCACATAAAAATAATATATATATATAATATATTACAATACAATAATGTCTCGGACTGCATGTTACATTTGAAATTGCACTTGCTATTAAAGTTTATTTTATCATACATTGTTAGGATGATAATGAAATTAATGTTTAAATTAAAATATAGTTCATGGTTATCATATTGTCTTCAATTCTTTTAATGTAACAATTATATTTTAAGTGGTTGAGCCGTCAGGTTTCGTTGAAGGTTTGAGATGGCGAGAAGACATTAAAATAAATGATTTCGTGGCAGAGCAGTCTATTCGGAAGCTGAAGTATAAAGTTAAAATAAAATTATATTATGAGATCGTTTAATATAAATAAAAAAATAATATTTCATTAAAAAATATTTTTTTCGGATGCAAAACTATTAATTTGGTAAATATAAATATCCTTTTTTCTAAGAACTGATAAAGAATGACATTTTCTTCGATGGGAAAAAAATGAAATTTGCACGAGTAAAATGTTGAGGGTATCGTCGATTGTAAAAAGAAAAGACATTCAAATTTAAACAGAATTAGTAAATTGGAAGATGAGAAAATGAATTAATTAATTGGTAATTAATAAGAAAAATATGATTGATTTGAAAGAAGATAAAACAATAATTGTTTTACTTTTAAGTTTTACTATAAACTTTAATAAATAAATAATATAAAAAATTAAGAATTAGGAGGTCTTAAATTATTGGAGGTCCAATAGAAAAGCGTGAGTGGTCTAAAGATTTAAAAACAATTAGCACATATCAATGTGAGAGTTGAGATGAAAAGGTAAAGAGTTTCTCGCTTAAGAAAATATCTAGTTGAATTCTTTAAATATAATTTTTTTTTAAAAATTTCACTCACCTTAACCAATTTGACGAAATAGTTTTGTATGATTTAATCATATTCTACTACATTATAAAATTTATTTTTATACATTTAAAATTAATTTAGTCTTATAATTGTAATATTAATTAAAGTTATATCTGAATTTATTTTATTACTAAAAGTGTTATGGTATTAAAATAGGGGTCTGAAAATTTTGTTTCTTTTTATAGATGATCTTAGGGTAATTTTTTAGTTTTCAAAAACAACTAAAAAAATATCAGACAATTTTTATAACCGAAAAATATCGGAGATAATTAACAGTTGCAGCTCTACAGCGAGTAATCATGGCAGTAACTATCAAAGGACAAGGATTTAATTTTATATTTTTTGTTTTTGCCTTCCAAAGCCATCGCCAAAATTAAATGGTGGTCGTTTGGGCATTATTTGAGTTCCTATTGAAATGGAAAAAAAATCTGCAAATTGTGATGGCAAATAGTTTTGGAGGATAGGGTGGGACATGGTGCTACGAGTAATATATATTGTACATGCTAAGTAATGGAATAAAAATGAAGAATAGTTCCAACTAAAAAGATATTTTATATTTTCAAGCAATTTAATTTAGATGACAATATAATTCTTAACACGGAACTCAACTATGAACATAAAAAATATTGGAAATCACATTTCTGATTTTGGAGGATGGGGCAAACGTCAATGTTGCCAATCCAAGGTTATGTTTTCTCTAATATGAAAAAAAAAAGATAAAATGACATATCCTTATATTAAAATTCAATAATGAACTTTCATTTAGAAAGCCAAAGTAACTTTTCTGTGACATAATAATATTAATAAATACTTAAACAAAAAGTTACCATTGGTTACCCTTATATGTAATCTTCATAAGTTTAAAATAATGGATCACAATATGAATGTGACATAAAAAAATGGAGGTGTAGTTTTAGATGAAATTATATATATGTTGTCTTATGTTTTGAACTATGAGATTTTAAAATAATAATTCAAACAAAATTTTAAAGTCATGAAATTTTTAATTGATGTAGATCATTAACTTAAAATTTAATGATCCAAAATCTACGGTAATATATATATATATCCAAAATTTCTGTCGGACTAACTCAATATTTTTGTTTTGCATTCTTCTCCTTTTAGTCAAGATATTGACATGATTGCTTTGGACCCACTGTGAGCACATCATAGAAGAATGGAGTAGTTGCTAAGCTTTGAGCTAGATAAAAAAAAAAGATTAGTTAAAGAGTAATTAGCTAAGTATAAAGTATATATGAGGTGGATCCAATTATTTTTATTTTTGTGATGCTTTAAACCTCCGATTATTAAGTTTAAAGCTAAATAATTAAGTTGTTTGGTTTTGTAATAAATTAAATCAAATAGTATAACCTTGAGAAATTAATGTGGAGAAGACTTCTTTTAATTGTGATTTAGGTAGTTGAATGTTCACTATATGAGTAATATATTTTATAATAGTTTAAAAATTATGAAATCTCTTTGGAATGATCTCTTAGATGACTAGTTTCTACAGAAGAAATAATTTTCTCAAAATAAAATATATTTAGAAAGTTATGGATTAATTAGTGAGGATAGGTCTTACTGGTCGAGATGAACAAATAAACCTGATTGAAAATACACTCTAAATTGTGTACTTAAATATTAAATATAAAACTTAAAGGTATGGAACTTTATAGAATTAGGGTTCTAATACAAGTGGAGTGATCTAAAAATAAGATGTCTAGAGAAAGTTATGAGAATAACAATCAAGACTTATCAATTTTCTGATTTGTCGATGCACAATAGATATCTTTTTGGACCATTACCCTTTAGGGCTTTGCTCATTTGCCATATAATGATTTCATTATTTAGTAATCTCAATAGATAAATTTTAGAGGCAGTCTTTATAGATTATTCTATGTGGCACTTAGTTCCAATTTCATCGTTATTGTGCCACATAATTTTTCATTTATTATGGTTTCACTAAAATCATTTAAGGTCACATGACACACACTAATATTTAAAGTTTATAGTTTAAACACATGAAACACAATTGATTAGAAATATGCATCAAATTTAATAATCACAAGTAATTACATATGTACATTTCATAATATTCATTTCTTGAATTATTTGATCAATACAAATCGAAATCAAAATTATGATGCATTGCTCATTCTTATAAATTCATATCAATTCATAATCTCAAATAATTCATTTGAAAAATAAGTATTCATAATAAAAATAATCTAGACTTTCATAATTTATCATAAAATAGATAATTAATAGTAACTAAGATAAACTAGTTGACCAATTATGCCAACTACACATTTTAACAAATTGACACACAATAAAATATCTATTTTTAATTTTCATTACAGAAGTTCAAATACTATGAAATCAATTTTGCTTGAAAGTATATTTGGAAACCTTTAACATATATTAAATTCAGATTTTTCTACCTCAAGAGCTATTTATAAAAATTCTCGTGATTACTGGTGTTTGTGTATTCTAGATGCAAATAAAAAAAATTGATAAGTCTTGATTATTTTCCTCGCAACTTCCTCTAGGCATATTATTTTTAGGTTATTTCACTTTTTTAGAATCGTAGTGCTATAAGATTTTAGACCTCTAAATTTCATTTTTATATTCAAGTACACAATTTAGAGTGTAAGTTTTAATCAAGTTTGCATGTTCATCTCACCCAACTAGACCTCTCATCTAATTAATTCATAACTATCTAAATACATTTTATTTTGAGAAAATTATTTCTTCTACTGAAACTATACATATAAGAAATCATTTTCACAATTTTTAAAACATTATAAAACATTTTACTCATATAATGAACATTCAATTACCTAAATCACAACTAAAAGGAATGTTCTCCACATTAATTTCTCAAGGTTATACTATTTGATTTAATTTCTTACAAAGCCAACAAACTTAATTACTTAGCTTTGAATTTCATATTCAGAGTTTAAATCATCACAAAATTAAAAATAATTGGATCCACCTAATATATACTTTGTACTTAGCTAACTACTTTTTAATTAATCTTTTTTCTTCACTCTAACTCCAAGCTTAGCAATTGCTCCTCCCTTCTTCTATGGTGTGCTCATGGTGGGTTCAAAGGAATCAAGTCAACCTCTTTCCTTTTATGACCATGGTCATATATATAAAGCAATACATGAGTCGGTTAAGGTGTGGATAAGAGAAAAAATAAAGTGATTGGTTATATCCTCATGAGTCGGTTAAGGTGTGGATAAGAGAAAAAATAAAGTGATTGGTTATATCCTTGACTTAGAAAAAATGAGCCAATGTGAATAGCTCATGTGGATAAGTATGAGCTTGTAGTGGCCATTTATATGTTGGTTAAATGTGTAAACACTATATATAGATACATACATGTATATATATATAAATATATATATATATATATATAGGTTAAATGTGTAAACACTATATATATATATATATATATATATATATATATATATTGTATGAATTATTCTAAGACTAATTAAATCAACTAACGTTAGCCTACTTAATTTTAAATTAATCTCAAATGCAAATAGGACAATATAGTTAAACCATTTTACCGTAGATTACCTAAGGAGTAGTTATCTCAATTTAATTCTTAATTAAGATAATAACTCATAGATAAATAAGATATTCTAATTAACTTAAACTTAATTCCAAATAAAGTAATTAATATATTTAAATTCTTAATTATGTGAATTACTTAAGATGTAATTATTTAGGATATTACATCCTCCAAGACCACACGTTGTTGAGTTCCTGAGGGTATGTTTGGATAGAGGAGAGGAAGAGATGAGAAGGGAGGGAGAGGTGATGAAAGGGAAGAGATTGGAGGGTAAATAATTCAACTCCAAATTGAGGATGATAATTTTTAATTAGTTAGAAGAGGAGAGGGGGTTAATTTTTAACTTCCCCTTCAAAATAATTTCTATCCAAATAAGATAAATTTTACATTTCCCTTCACTACCCTCATTTCCCCTCAATCCAAACACACCCTAAGGAGAAGGATACAAGTGGCATGCCTTGAATTAGTACATGGGAGAAATATTGAGTATATATATGGAAATGACTTAGACTTGTAAAGATTCATTTTAAAATTATGCAGATCAAAATCCAAAGTGAACAATATCTTAAAGTGAACAATATCTTGGTGAACCAAGATGTTACATATGTCATTCGACACTACATCTCCATTGAGCTCGATATGATAGTTACAATCATAATCAATATTATTATCACTTAATTTACAACACAAGTTGTTAATACACGATTGTCTAATTAAATGCAATGTTAAGAAGATGATGCAACACTCCATTCGTGTGAGAGGTAATTACATCTATTTTTATAAAGTATAACATTTTTTTTGAAAAAAAATTAGGATTTAAATTAAGGTTGTAAAATATGGCCCGGGCATCGATTAGAGAGGCTCTCCGATTAGATCGGACCACATAAATTGAACGATCGAACCGGTTGATGGTAATTAATATAAAATAATAAAATGTGCACTAAATGAATATACAATAATATATAGGTCACACAACAAATTTCTTTCATCATAGCTCATAAGTTGCAAATTTATATTAATAAAGTTTATATCAAAATCAAATACACTAGCATAATCAAATAATTAGTATTTTAACATAAAAGAGACACAAATCATACTTTACAAATTAATTATTTTCTTTTTAAAATATCAAATATCATACTTTTTTAATCATTTTTATCATATAAATATAAATGAAATAATTTTTTTAGGGTGATTCACTACTAACTTATCGAGTTGGACAGTTGAACTTGAGTTTTGACCAGATTTGACAGGTTCAAAATGCTCCAAGTTCGGGTTTAAATCAACCGACAGCCCAATTTGAGTCTTACACACTCATCCAACCAGTCCGACTGACCACGTCGAATTTTATAACCATGGTTTAAATTGTTATGTGATGATCAATATGAACATGAGAATCAAAATCATACTTGGGAATGAGCTCATGAACAAAAATCATGTGCTTCACGTCTCTAATGAATTGTTGATAGAGATGGAATTGCACACATATTATGCTATGTGTGGGATGTTGTAGGCTGGGTGTGAGCTACGAGGCATTATATAACAATGCCCAATCAAAAGGCACAATTTGAATGGACTCCGATGGGTAGAAGAAAAGCTCTAACTGAAACTAGAGAGCTACGAACACATTTAGTTGCTTTTTCACATTACTACATAGAGGACACTCCTCTAGATATTAGTGATCTATGACTATCAATATAATAACTCAAAAAAAAATCAATGGACCATTACACCTAAACCCATAACTAAAACTCCAAAACTCATTATGAATACTACATAACCCCATATAAAACCCCATGACCAGCCATCAACCCCTCATTTCCCTCACTCTCTTCTCCCTTGACCTCTATCTTCTCCTCAAATCTTAGGGTTTCAGCTCTCGTCTCTCTCCCATGGTGGTGAAACTTTAACAATGAGTTGAAGGAGTGAAAAGAGGCTATAAAGGCAGAAAAAAAAAAGAAGACATAAATGCTTCTAATTGTGAAAGAAATAAAGAGGGCAATGATTAAAAGGGAAGATCAAAGAGCTTTAACCTTAGAACCTTAAGGTATATAGTGGGATCCATTTCTCATCCCAAGTCATAGTTTGGCATTGTTTCATTTGTGACTTAATGATGCTTTATTAAGACCTATGGTTTTGTACATGAAGTTGGAAGAATGACAATTCATTAGTTAATTGTTCTTGTGTATGCATGAATTGATTAGATATGAGATTTATTAGCTTGTTTATCTAATCTATTGCTGTGGATAAATTAATTATGATTAGAACATGGAAACCTAAGGACCATGTTAGAATTGTATGCACACATGTTGAATTGTCAATTGTATATTGAAACTCTAATGTTTACTATTTACTTTGAAACCTAGGGCTTATAAATGGTTAAATGGATTATTAGGGCGTAGTAAAACTTAAGGGTTATGTTAGATTTGCATACTCACATGTAAATTGCTACATTATTATGCCCATAGTGAAATTGGAAACATAGGATTTTTGAATGGTTGACTAGAATATTAGGATGTAGCTAAAACTTAAGGTTCATCGCTATAATTGTATGCACACATGTACTTATCATCTTTATATCAACACCCTAATGTCTCTTATGATCATGGAAACCTAGGGTTCATAATTGCTAGTTAGAACATTGAGATTTTAGCAAACCTAAGGTTTATGGATAGAATTGCATGTACACACGTCATGTTGCCCAAATTAGCAATCCTATGTTGAAACCCTAATGAGGATTATATATTTGAAATCTAAGAGTTGTGGATTATTAGATTGAGAGATTGGATTGTCAACTCTAGGTGTATTAATCGTTAAATGCAGTAGAAGATTATGCTCAAAACCTAAGGTATATGGCTAGAAATGTATATACACACACATTAGGATGAGTGTAATTGGTGTAAAAGACTAAACCTTAGAAGACGTGTAGAGAATCGCTCACAACGTATGCCATGACAGGATTCATGACCTGTGAGAAATCTCACGACTGTGAAACCCATTTCACGAGTCATGAGCTAAGGGAATGAAATGAGAACTTCCTACAGTTGTGAATCTCATTTCACGGGTTGTGAGGTTAAGGGGACAGAATGAGACATCTCTGTCACGATCGTGAAACCCATTTCACAGGCCATGAGACTGGGAGGTTGGAATCGAACCTCTACATTTCATGGGTCATGATGTCAAGAAAAAAAATAGAGCCTGTGAAGCCCATTTCACGGGCCGTAAGGTTAAGGAGACGAAATGAGACATCTCTATCACGACCGTGAAACCCATTTCACAGGCCATGAGGCTGAGAGGTTGGAATTAAACCTCTCTATCACAGTCGTGAAGCCCATTTCATGTGTCATGAGGTCAAGAAAATGAAATAGAGCTATCAGGCACGGTCATGAAGCCCATTTCACAAGTCGTGAAAGTCGCTAATTTTTTATAGGTTTATATATTATTATTGAATTGTTTTGAACGGTATATTAATATGTACGCATTCTCTACTGAATTGGATTGTTTATCATGTGAATTATTCTTAATTTCTATTGAATTTAATTGTTTATCTTGTGAATTGTACGCCATGCTCTTAAGAAACTTAGTTGATTATAACAATTAAATTAGGAATCATGTTCACATAATGAAAAATTATTTGATAATTGTTCCTCACGTAGAAATCGAATTGCATTCTCAAACGTAACGCTTGATTGAATTCGGCTCGAAGAACCTTGGCTTCCTCGTGTAACTCGGATAGATTGTCCAAACTATTGATTGATTGACTCCAGATGTGGGCAATGCGTACTCTCCAGAGGAAATACATAGGTGCATATAATCACTCGGGTTTAATTAGCCCATTATTGGTCGAGGTACATGTTCGCTTCGAAGCACCATGGAATAATAATTCCACAACTTGTTTGAAGCATATTGAATCATTTAACGTATGTTTAAAAGATAAGAATCGAATTTGGCATGAATTTATTTATTGTATTGATATTGAATCGAATTGAGCATCAATGTGAACTGATGCTATTAATTTTCACGCCTATGTCAATATTGAAATTGATAAGATGGATCAAATTGGTAATTGAGCAATTATATGTGATAGTGCCATCGATGATTTTGCAACTATTGATCTTGAATTGAAAATGGATATTGATTGATTTGGATTAAATATTGATCATTAATTGGATCATCTATACATTGATATATTGATTTCGTGTGTTGTCATATCATCCCTCGCGGAATGGTACCGTACTTCACATACTCTAATTCGGGAGATTCTCTCTTGTACTCTGGATCTGTGCAAGTGATTCAGAGTGATAGCTGGTGGTGGCATTGCTCGTGGCAGATAGTTGCACATGTTAAGTTGTTGTGTCTATTACCTTTATGTTATTGAGTCTTAAGTGTCAAATTTATATTAACCTTTGGACTTAATGTCATGAATTTATGTTAAACAATTGATGTAGTAGATGACCTCTTTGTTGAAGATCACCATGGATTATCGTTGTATTTGAATATTGAGTCTTTTATATTTGCATAATAATTTCCGCTGCGAGATTAAATAATGTTCCTCAATTGATAGATGAGTGTATAATGTTTTGATTGCTTCCGCTGTTAAGATAGACATGACATATGAATATTAAGTTTTCGCTGCATATGATATATAAAATTATCATTGTCCATTGAGCATTGTAGCGCCATTGAGTCATCACCCTAATAGTAACAAAAATTAAAGTGACGATTTTAGAAGAGCATTAAAATTAAATTAAGAGTAATAGGGATGATCAAGTAAAATTCCTAATTATAATTTTTTCACATTACTACACAAAATGACGCCTATAAATGTAGCTTTTTTGTACTCTACCCAAGTGCCTAGGCCTAGAGAGAGAAAAAAAGAGGTATATTTAGATGTCATGACTAAATTGTTTTTCTTTTGTTTTTTGTTTGGATACCCGTTGTAACTTTTTGGTGTCTAATACTATTAGCACCTGATTAATCTGGAGTCGAAATAAAAATCAAAATGATATTCCACTGATCAAATTGATGACTCTGAGGCTCGAACTCGGGATTACTAATTTCCACGTTTCTAATCAGGTGTACTAAACAAACGACTGAATTGTGTGCGGAGCACATAATTTGAATATGGGCCTTCTACCTATTATTCACGAAGGGACCTAGTAGATCAAGGCCTTGGCCTTGGACTGTCATCCCACGGATTCAACCGGAGGCGACAAGTCGGCCTTTGAATCCCATGTTTCGTTGCGTCGCTGGCGTTGAGTTCGAGAGCGGTTGCTTAGAGCCGGGAGGAGGAGGAGGTTGTTTATAGAATGGCCGAAGCCCGAGAAGCAACGTTGAAATAGATTGAGACGACGACACAACATTAGTTATTTTATGCATCTCTAACTAAATTTTATGCATCATTAACTAAAGATGTTGACACTACAACAAAAATCAATATTTACGACGAAATATTTGAGAGGGTTCGAAGGACCCTCTCAAATGGGGCGGTCTAAACCCCCCCAAATGGGGACAGTCTATGTGAACGCCCCATTTGGAGGATCACGTCCCCAAATTTGGGGCGATCTAAGAGACCGCTCCAAATGGGGCGGTCTACACCGCCCCAAATGGGGCGGTCACGTAGACTGCCCCATTTGGGGGGGTCTCAGACCCCCCTAAAATTTTAGATATCCAGATCTGGATCCCTCCATCCAATCTTTTTTTCCTTTGCTCTCTCCTCACATTTCCCTAAAAACATTTTCTCCTCCTCCACCGCGGCTTTGCTCCTCGGATCCGGCGGTGGCGCATCTCCGGTGAGTTACCTTCTCCATTTTTCTCCTCCGGCGGCGCACCTTCCTTCCTTCTCTCTTTTTTTTCTTCAAGCTCAACCTCGCCGGATCTACGCAAATCCGGCCTGGATGTGCCGGATCCGCGCGAGGACGACTGCGCAGGGGCGCCCCATCGTCCCTGCGCGCACCCTGCACGAGCGCCCCTGCGCGAGCGTGGCGCAGGGGCGCCCCCGAAGCGCACAGGGGCATGCAACCAGCGCAGGGTCCCC
>LTAE01000470.1:14598-51560 GCA_001647135.1 Pontederia paniculata | reverse complement strand
AGAAAGATAGAGAGAGAGAGAGAGAGAGAGAGAGAGAGAGAGAGAGAGAGAGAGAGAGAGACCTGAGAGTCCAAGAGGCGTCTTGGAAGAAGCATTGTGGAGCACAAGACTGTAGCAGACGAGGAGCAGTGGAAGAAGAAGGGGGGAGGAGGAAGAACCCATCGCGTTACCTCTTTTTTTAGTCGAAGGCAAAGAGATACGGGAGATGGAAGGAGGGGGTGTTGGAGATTGATTACTCTTAGTAATAAATAAACTGGTTGGGTGCAAGTTCATGTCATATATTTAAAAAAATGCACACTGAGTTGTTTCTCACACGCATCGTCTTTCTAGACAAAAGTTAAAACACACTCAATTTGTAACAATTTCAGTAAGTTGATGGCTTATATTTTTTATTAGCATTCGTTGCACGCACTCCAACATATACCACATAGGGATTGCTTAGGGAAGAGGACGAGAACAAGGGAGTCAAAAGGCCTTGACAAAGAAACATGACTTGCGCATAAGAAAAGCTTCTGATTAAGCAACGAAAAAAATCTATGCACAGCCGTGGAGTGTGGTACTTTGTTAAGTAAGACGCCATCTTGGCGAATTTATCAAGCAACATCTACTTGTATCCACAAACACGGGTTTCCCAAAGTGTCGCTCAAGATTTGAAAACTAAATGCACAATTTTGGATCGAACACATATCATTTAGACTCAAATCCCTATAAACTTGCACAGCATTATTGTGACTGATGGCATCATCCCCTTGCTCACCAGCATATGTTTAATTTGTTCTGTTCACGGGTGAGATCTGCCAAAACAATGAACTTTTCTCTGAACCCAAAATTAAAATAATAAACATCTTGCATAATGCATTGTGCCATGACAGTTTCCACGTACATGGTACATAAAAATCGTCAGTATTTAAATGAATGGTGTTACAACTCTACATTTAAGGCATCAGATACTTCTAATATATTCTACAAAAGGAATCCTAGAAAGACATTTTATTTCTGGAAGAGTGTGAACACTGCTATATCTTACAACATTTCGATAGTAAGATAGTGTTTAGACCAGTTCTTTTGATAACAAAGATGTTTCAAGGTGCCATCCTTCCGGCTCCTTCAGATAAACTTTGTCATCCAAGTACTGCTCAAGTCTCTTGATTATCTCACCCATCTTTTTGTCGCCACGCTCTCTTAAAGCAGGCAAAAAATAAGAAGAGATGGCACTCATGATCTTCATAAACTGGGATTTATATTTCCTGTGTAATGCGAAGCCTGCCATCTGAAAGTAAAGAGCAGCCTCAGCTATAATTAGATGCAATTAGCAGAATATATTGTATTTTTAAAGATATTAACATACCCTTAAAAAACCCTCCAACGCGTAGGCAGTTGATCTGTTAGCTGGGAGAGTGTTGAGGAACCTTGCAAGCCAAACCCAACCTTCCTTTAAGCCATGGGGATTTTGAATACCACCAATCTCTGTCTGTTAAGATAAATGTTATATAGGTTAAATTAAAGCTTCAAGGACAGACCCATTAACAGCAGGCATAAGATCGATCCCATTAATTAATTTTTCTCTACTTAACTACAATTATGCTTTAGGAATTCACTTTTAGTGTCAAACTAAAAGTTTTAATGTGGATCGTTATATTTGAATCCCTTTAAAACAAACCATTCTCTCACAAGATGGCTAAAACTAAAAAAAGATAACTGCTACTGGTTTCCACAAAGTTTTGTACATCACTGCAAGGAAATTTTCTCAGCCTAGCCAGAGTTCCATTTTTGAACTCCAAGTCAGTTCGAAAATAAAATTACAGAATTACAAACTGTGAAATTAGTTGAATGATTAACCTGAGCTATTGCAGCATAAAGTTTCATGTAAGATTGCACACGCATGAGATAATTATCTGAACTCTCTATTTTCCCATCCTCTTCATGATACCCAATAAGTTTCCAGTATTCCTTGTTTTGTAATGCTTGCTGGAGATATGCAGAAAGAGAGAGAGAAGTGTCATTAGAATAGTTTACAGAAAAATACAATGCTGAAACAAAATTAGAATCTGCTAACATTAAAGATAGTTATATAACCATGAAACTTTTACAGGTAGTGGCTACACAATATTTATACAGACGCTAGAAATAAACTTCAAGATTCTAATTAGGGTGAATATAATATAGAGTGTGCAAATCCTGTTTTCTCCATCAACAAGGAGATTACACATGGTTTAACAAACTAAAAAATGAAAACATTATTAAAAGAAACAAGGATATCAATTTTTGTCCATGCACATAGAAGACACAAATAAGTAGGAGCAAATAGTAAATCAATCAGGAGTACTTCAAAGTGGACTTTAACTGATTGGATTATTGAGAAAAAGATGTCCCAAACCAGACTTCTTAATTCATGCTACAAGAACCCAAAATTGTAAATGGGTAGATTATAAAGCATAAATATGTTTTACAGAATATTTCCATTTTTTAGCAGGATAAAAGGGGAAGAGAGACAGGAAAGAGGTGAGAGAGAAAAATAAAGAATTAAAGGATGTAAGTTGGAGAGAGAATGCGAGAAGAACAGGAAGAGGACATCAAAAGAGAAAAAGAAAAAAAAAAACAAAGAAGATAATTAAAGGAGATGAGGAGAGGAAAAATTAAAGAACACTGGAAAAAATAAAACAGAGAAAATAGGAGGGTAAAATTTCCCAGATGGTCCCCGAACTATATTAGTTGTAGCAGAGTTGGCATTGAACTTTTTTGCATAGATTTCTCAAAAAAGAAAACTTTTTTGCATAGAATGCCTTCCCCAACTTTGTTTTTCTTTTTTTGCATAGAACGTCACCCCCAACTTTTTCTTTTGCATAGAACTAATATAGTTGTGATACCATCTCTGAAATTTAGAAAGATGTGAAATGAGAAAGAAAAAAATATGAGAGTTAAGAGAAATAAAAGATGGGAAGGAAAGCCCTTTTTTCTCCTTTAAAGAAATATCAAAAGAATGAGGGGTTTAGGTCTTGTGTGGTAATCTTTACATTACCATTCTATTTAGCAAATGTTAAATTTCCATGAATTACGACGATAATCAATCATTATCAAATAGATTATTATGCCGACTCAAACCAAACATAGTAACATACTATTACCATGCTGTCTCAAAGGAATGTCTTAAAGATAGAACCAATTAGATATATCACAAATTTCTAAATGGCTGAAGTATGAAGCATAAATACAGTATTTCTATTTAAATGACAATGGATCATAATAACAAAGGGGTCTTTTTTTTTAGAGGAAAAAGGATGACCCCCGATAGGACGGTTGTCATCCATGTATATATAAATCTATGAAAAGGTCATGTACAAGTGAACACTCTCGAAGAGAGAGCGGCAAAAGAGGCGAGAGAACCGAGGATAAGAAGCCTCCTACCCAAAACCCCACTCCCGAAGGAGAAAAGAAATATGGTGTACAACGGTCTCAACCTGACATCTCTCCCCACAAAATATGATCCGGTTACGATGGAGTCAGATGGCCCAAGAACCGGCCAAGAACATCGCCAGTATACGTCTCCACCCCTGCCTCCGGCTCACAGAAGCACGTAGTGGCCGCCAAAAATTCTTGCATATGAAGGGAATGTGAGCAGTCGGCCCGTTTGGTGCCAAATCTCCCATACCATCGGGCAACGAAAAAACGAGTGTGTCATAACTTCCACCGCATCCGCGCACATAACACAGGATGTCTCCGCCTGCGGTGCCCATCTCGCTATGTATGCCCGGGTGGAAGTCTGCCACGCCGCATAAGCCAAGCAAAGATCTTGACTTTAAGAGGTAGCCATAGACGCCAAATAGATCTGCAGTCCATCTGAAGCTCTGTCGGGATGGTGGCATCTGGGAGGAAGTGCGAATAAACACTACGGGCCGAGTAAGATGGTGGGTCCCAAACCCACCCATCCTGTCGTGTGGGGTCCGGCCGGAATGGGGCGATACTCTGGTGAAGTAATAGAAGCTCTGCTATGCGCTGATCTGACAGGATAGTTATGAACAATGGGGTCCACGAGCCGAATCCCCTACTACCACCGACCTAGGACCATGACTCTGCCACTGATGTTGCTGGGTGTGCCGCTAATGCCCACAACCATGAGAAGGCAATCCTTAATGAACCTCCCGGGAGCCACTCCTGCTGTCAAAAGGAGAAGGCCTCGCTAGAGCCGAGCAACGGCCTCATGAGTGAGCGTACTCGTGGAAGTACCGCTACCACTCCCCTCCAAAAACATGAAGCTCCTCGCGGAAGATAAATCCTCGAGTCCCAATATAGCTCCCGTCCATAACACATGGTAAAAATTGCCTACCATAGACTATCCTCGGGACCTATGATGTGGCCCGCCCACCGGGCTAGAAAAGCCCAGTTGGCGTAGCGGAGATCTCTGACGCCTAGCCCGCCTTGCAATGTGGGTCGGCAAATACTTTGCCACGCCACCATATGTACACGCCTGTCCTCTCCACTGCCCTGCCAGAATAATTTGCTCCTTAAGGAATCAATCCGACTGATAACAAATCTAAGCATCCGAAGTACTGACATATAGTATGTTGAAAGGGCTGAAAGAACCTTCCATAGCAGAACCAATTGACCACCCCTCAATAGTAGTCTCGAACTCCAGCCCTGGGGTCTGTGCTCTAGTCGTTCAATCACCGGGGTCCAACCTCGCGAGCTGATGTGCCGATCTGATAAAGGCAGGCCCAAGTAGGTGATCGGTAGGGAGCCAGTCGGTGCGCAGAGCTCCTCTGTGCAGCTAGCTGTCTCCGCCTCAACCATGCCAAAGGGGATGAAGGTCGATTTGGCATGGTTGATCAGAAGACCCGATGCTGTCCCGAAAAGCTCCACCAGAATGGCGATCCGCCTGGCCCTCAAGAGTCGTGGTCTCGATGAAGAAGGTTGTATGATCCGCATACAGTAGAATCGGCACCAGACTCCCCCACAAAACCATTGACGATCCCTGCCCCGAAAGCTGCCTGAGTGCACCTAGCGAGAGCATCACCAGCCACTACGAAGAGCATGGAGGCCAACGGGCAGCCATTGATGAACCCCTCTCTGTGGCTGCACCCATCATCCTGACCTCATCCAATTAACTGGGACCGAGAATGAAGCGGTAGTAATGCACTGCTTCACCATGCGATCCAAATCTCCCGGAATCCACGGACCTACAGAGCCTGCCAAAGAAAGGACCATGAGATTGAATCATATGCTTTGGGAAATCCACCTTCCATAGGAATGCCGGGTAGGCCGTCCTCCAACGTGCAACTATCTCTGCGGCCCTGGATGAAGGCTGACTGTGCTGGGTGGATGAGGTCCGATAGCACCTCTCGAAGCCGATTTGCCAATGCCCTAGCCACCAAGAGGTAGATGACATTGGATATGGTGATCGGCCTGAAGTCCTCCACACGTTCCGCTAGCGTCCGATTCGGCAGCATGAACAAGAACCGGTTGAGGCACTCGAAACCCCGGTTCCCGCTGACGAACTTTTAGATGACGGCCATGACATCCCCCCTGACCACCGGCTAGAACTCCCGATAGAAGAAGACCGGGAATCCATCCGGGCCTGGGGAGGCGTCATTGTTGAGATTCCGGAGGGCCTGGATAACCTCAACCTCAGTGGTAAAATTGCCCACTTGATGAATTTTTTTTAAAGCTCATTTAACGAGTTCACACGTTCAAGTCATAGAGACAATTTCTTGTCGAAGCAATAAGATTGAATGTATATGCTCCACCCAATAAATCCCTTAGCTCTCAAAGAAAAAGATTGTTAACTACCTCCAAAAGAAAATATGGTTAACTTGAGGATAACAATTTGGGCGGCAAGGGCCCCATCTTGTCTTGGTGAAATCTGTCCTCTAGTCATTGCCAATATACTTCATGTCAATCCTTAGAATGCCTAGGGGTGGCTTTATTTGGAAGCAATGCAGCGACAGTTCTTTTGGCATGGTCACCTCATTCTCGAGGTGTTTGTTTGATCCCTTGGCCGAAGATTTGCAAACAAAATGGATGGGTGGCCTCGGGATCCTTGATCTTAGAATACTTAATTGTGCTCTTCTTAGCAAATGGGATCCACAACATGGGATCTAAGCGAGCCCTTTATGGGATTCCAGGAGCATCCTATCTAGCAGTGCCTTCTCATTTTTGAGAAGTGTTTCGCTGGCTATTCCGCAGTTGAGGATTCATTATAAGGCAATTATTGGCAGTGAGATTTTCTCACTTTGGAATGACAGTTGGCTGACCCTTAGCCCAGATTTTCCCACCTCTTTTTTAAATGTCAATTCTCGAGGGGGTATGGAGTGTGGCTCGTATAAATTGGACCTGTTTTAGTTTGTCGAACACTTTCTGGAGTTCTTTCAGGAGAGGCGGACTGAATCTTCAGCGCCATTATTTATAGATCTAAGTGGGAAAGAACAAATGTTTCTGCTGTTCTGTGGGCCACATAACGAAATGATGTAATTTTTAAGGGAGGAAGATTTTATGCAGAGAATGTAATTGCTCTTGCAAAAAAAATTGGTAGTTGGACACTGATCCCTTTTTGTTACTCTGTCCTTTTATATTTTAACATCAATAAATGGTTTTGGATGATTAACGCTCTGGTTAACCATCCTTTTTCCCTCTCAAAAAAGAGTTGTCTCATTTGGCACTAATATGAGTTGGCTTTTTGATAAACTTTTAACTTGAAGTCTCTTTGGTTTAAAATACTAAAATATGTCTCTATGGACTCCTAGGCCATGAGATGGCTGAGTCAACTCCCATAGATGCAGATATAATAGTTTGACGAAGTGTGGTTTTCGGATGTTTGTATGACATAATTCTGGAGGGGGTGGTGGGAATCCTTATTGGATCAAATCTTTCTTTGCACTAACGCTGATCCATTTTTGTAGTATGTCCCTTTATAATTTAACACCAATAAATGGTTTTGGATGATTAACCATCCTTTCTAAAAAAAGTTGGTTGTCATTTGGCACTAATATGAGCTGGCTTTTAGATAAACTTTTAACTTGAAGTCTCTTTGGTTTAAAATAGTATATAGACTCCTAGGCCGTGAGACGGCCAGAGTCAACTCTCATAGATGCAGATATAGTAGTTTGGCATAGTGAGGTTTCCGGATGTTTGTATGACATAATTCTGGAGAGGGTGGTGGAAATCCTTCATTGGATCAACTATATTTGCACCATATCCCCTGGGATTGGGTGAACGCTTCTGTTTCTCGGTGGACAAATTGTTAGCAGGTGGTCCATTAACCTCTAGTTTCTCAAGACTATGCATTGGCTTCAGTTCGACATGCCTCAGTGTATAGTTGCTGCTCTGGAGGGGATGAACCCAGGAGCGTGTCCTGGACGTCATTGTTCAGGTCTCCCCTTTATCAGATCAAAGGATTATTGATCTGTTCAATCTTCCAGAGAAGCAGGAAATTGCGATCAGTGACACCTCGAAACATGGTGGACATGGACTTCCAGGCAGTCCTACGGGATATGCTTGTCGTGTATATTCCAGGATTTTTGATATTTGTGCATAGATTGTCGCTTAAAATCTGGTGCCTTCGTATGCCATGAACCTGGTTTTGCATGGCTCTTGTGGAGTCAAAACTTTCTTACTAGATCCTACAGGACTTGATCCATTACTGGGATTGACAATAGCTCCATGTTTTTTTAAGACAGTAGTGAAAACACAAATCTCTTATTGAATGTCCAATGGCAGGTTGGATGTGTGCATGCTGGTTAATAATAGCACACTAGATATGAGGTTGGAGTTGTCCTTTTGGCGGTTAATCAGATGAGAGAGCTCATCCATCGGGGAGTTCACACTTATGTCTATCCTCGATAGCTCCATCAACTACCTTTTTATGGGCTATCTTAGAGTCAGCAGAACACTTCCATCTACCGAGGTGAAAGGATGTATACTGAGAAAATTATACTGGGTCAAGATCATTGATCAACAGTGGAGAAGTGATAGTTTATTGATCTACTTTGTATATTATCTTTTGTCTGCAGACAGGTTATAAAGAAATGATAAGCATGGATGGAGGTCTGTCATCCTTTATTATCTCAAAAAAATAATTGCATGAGATAACAAACTTACATCAGATGGTTGCAGATGTTTTGGAACAGTATAAATACAAGCTCTATGGAATTCAGCTAGAAGAAAATTCATGAGAGCTGGAACCTGAAAGAATTAATAAACAAATTCAAGGTTGTTGAGAGATTAAATTATCAGATCAGTTAAATAGATACAATAAACAAGAGGACACACTAGAGCAGCTTTTTCTCTAATTATCAAGAATTAACTGCCAGCTCAAATATAAACCATACAAAATGTAAACACCACACACCTGCTAAAACTAATAGTTCCGAGAATTCTTTCTCAAAAAAAAAAAAAAATAGTTCCAAGAAATTATGAATTCAATACGCAAGCTCAAAGCTACTGCTACTGCGCTGTTCTCATACAATATCTGGTATAAGGAAACCTGGCATCGAAAAAGTTCTTTAGAACAATGGAAGCATGAGCCATACAATGAGGGTGCCTTTGGATAGAGGAAGGGATAAGAAGTTACCTTTTCCCCTCAATTCAGCGCTAATTTGGGTAAGTAGATTTTTTATCATTTGGAGGGGAAAAGAGGTTACATTTTTTCCTTCCGGACGATTAAAATTTCTATCCAAATAAAGGAGGTGGAGATTAATTTGTATCTTCTGCTCCTTTCCCCTCGATCTAAAAACACCAAAGCAAAAGGAAAAAATAACATAAACTGGATCATGCAAATTTACTAGATTATGCACTATTTTAGAAACCAAAAACATCACACTTAAGCACACTTCTTTACAGCAGTAGAGACTTCCTATATTAAGAATTGTGTGTCTAGTGGTCCATTTTCTAATTTGGAATGTCTTCCAAGTAAACGTACCATTTTCACTTCATTATGTCAAAGTCAAACTTTTTCTGAATGTATTTCATTGGTCGTACCTATGTCTTTTCTCAGAAACGACAACCTCAAGGATATTCATAAACATGAATGTTTAAAATCGATTGTAGGGTGTAACTGGTCTATAAAGGATGATGTTGCATTGTAAACGAATATTAAAACTCATATTTTGTGGCATCTTATATTGTTTTTTCAGAAGGGTGACATATTATATCGTAAATGTGGTGCTGAAGAAACTGTGGGGCAAAAGATATTGACTTAAGCAATATAATGCAATTCATTAAGCAGACGTGAGTCCTATAATAATTGATGGTAATGGTACATGTGGATTGGGAAACATAGAGATCAAGATCGAGATTGGGTTAGGTCCAAAAACATGGACTATAATACTTTGTGCAAAAATTGTAAAAGATGCTGAGATACATAATGGATGAAACGACAACAATAGTAAAGCTTATTTTTCATGAGAAAAAGGACACGAAAAAAAATAAAAACTAAGCTTCCTAAACATGCACATAACCAAACAAAAAGAGTAATAAGAAGCTATGAGGACACCAATTAAATTTTTCGCAAACAACACCTACAAACTTGTGCTAAGCATATAAAGTATGTATGCATGTATGTGTGCGTGTGCAGTGTGTGTATGTATACATTATGTATATATATGCTTGAACGTTGCATAATCCAAGTTGCTACATTACTTTTGGCATCCAAAACCAAGGTGAGAACATCCCACAATTTGTTGTTAAAATGCAATATGGCTCAGTGCAATTACCAGAAAGTATCTTATTTCTTTATATTTCATTATTTTTTGAGATACCAAGGTTAGACTAGAAAGAAGAGAAAATATCCTCAAAAGAGAAATGAAAGAAGACTATCAAATATCTAACTAATGACAATCCAAGAGATATTAGCTCAATGCAATTACCAGAAAGTATGAGAAAACAATTGAAAGTGTTAGTTATTATGAAGAAGAAAATTTGTTGCTAGCAACATCTCAAACAATCATCAACCATCCTTATAAAGGCTACCTGAAAGACATTGAAGTACTCTATTGAAAGTATTAGTTATTATATGCAAAATATTGACTATCCTTATATGGAAGTAGTGAAGTAATGAATCAAATGATAACTAATACATCCTTCTCCATCTAAAAAAATGTGTTTCTACATATGATACTGATGTATTCACTTGTAAATCAAATTAGACAAGGACTGTAGCTATTACATATGAAGTACCTTTGATGTAACCAGAACAATGACTTGACCGCAGGCAAAAGCAGTGTTTTGGAAACTTCCAATTGGATCCTCACACAAGGAGACAACCTAAAAGATAGAAAAGTCAAACAATTGCTGCTTGCGACAATATTGCCAGTTTGTATCATATAAAAGCCTAATTCAAATTTTCAATTTAACCATAGTTTTCCAAAAGAAATTATATGCATTAATAAGAGTTGATGAGGCTGCAAACTGTAAGGAAATTTTTCACGAGAAGTGAACAAGGTAAATGCAGTAACTTAATGATTCATGTAGCCTTGATATGAAATGAATTCTTGAATTACATAATGATCCATGTAGCCTTGATACGAAATGAATTCCATATTCAAGACTCAGAAGTATAAAGATCAGTAAAAATATCATCATCAGCTTATGCCATCATCAAAGGTTTTTATAGGCTAAAAATGTTAAATTAGGTTAAAACAACTAACGATCTTAGTTGTCAAATGGGATTTGACAATTAAAATAACCACAAGATGTAGCAAAGATTTGATGATTACAGAAAACCTTTTCAGTAAATTTATAGTACTGTTTATTTATGGGGAACAAGGATTCTGTGGAGCAATCTTCGCTCCAAAGGCGTGGACTACTACACAATTTTAAATGAATGGTCGATCTCTTTAGTTTACTTTTAAACATGAGATGAGTTTATGTAACCAAAACCATCTTTTCCAAAACAAAGAAAGAGAACAAGTGCCCTTCAATTGAATGAAGATCCCCCTCTCTACTCTCAGTGACCCTTCATTGTGCAATCTCGTCCTACTCTGACACTCCCCCAATCGTTGCCCCTCCACCTCAATGCTGGTTCTCTCTCTCTCCCCCTCCCTCCCTCTCCCTCTCTATTTGTGCATCACTCCGACATGATTTGCAGAATGCTCAAGGAGTCTTCAACTGCAATTGCTTTGATGAAGAACGGAAGACTTAGTTATAGGTTTGAGCCCATTAGTTTATTTCCTATTACTTTGTTTTCCTTTCTTAGTTTTAGTATTCCTTTTCTTAGTTTGACTAGTTTCTTTGTGTTGGAAAATCAAGGTGCTTGGAACCTTGTAAAAGCCCTTGGATAGTTTTTAAGAAGACGTCTTCTGCTGATCAATAAAAAGTCTGATTAATTAGGGTTACATTAGGCTTCCACCGATCTGTCCCCGTGTTTGTGATATTTCTGCACCATTGAGCTCTCCATCAAAACATTTTTTGTAAGTGGTATTGACTCAACACTACCAAAATCAAATCACAAGATCTACCGTCCATTTGAAATCCTGTGGCGATACATACATGTGAAGCAAAGAATTGCTCCAAGGATTCTTATCCCCAATATTTTTTCTTTGAGGGAAAAAGGATGAGTAGTAACGTCTAGTAACCCATGTAAATTATATGGAAGACAAGAAAGAACGTACAAGTATGGACTATCAAAAACCTAGAGGTAAGGGACAAAAAGAAAAGAAGCAAAAAGAGGAATAAAAAAGGGACTGCATGCATATATGGCTCTCCCGCACA
Source organism: Pontederia paniculata (assembly GCA_001647135.1). Lineage (NCBI taxonomy): Eukaryota > Viridiplantae > Streptophyta > Magnoliopsida > Commelinales > Pontederiaceae > Pontederia > Pontederia paniculata. The sequence goes on along the minus strand of LTAE01000470.1, from coordinate 39,860 downwards.
TCCTCAAAGTTGGGATATTTTCCTGGCTTATGAGGCATGTCAAATTTTTCATCAGAATTTACAAGGCCAGATGGGCATCTAGCACAGACAATACATGCATTTTGTGCGGGATAGCTGAGGAGGACATTACTCGTTTTTAAAGTGCCTCATAGCCATCGTGGTATTCGCTTCAAGCACAGCGTCGATATTATTGGCTGTTTTATGGGCCATCTAGCTCCAGAAAAACTCCATTATTTTTCGGGGACAAAGATGCTATAAGGAATATTGTACACCATATCTCTTTTTTGTTGATTGAGGGATTACATAACTTTTTGTGAGCACATATGCCCTGGATTTATATGTTTTCTTTTGTTTCTCATACATACATGCTTGTAATTTTTCCAAATTTTGCTTTATTAATAGATGTTGGTTGACAACGAAATCTCAATAACCATCCTTTTTTTCATATAAAAAGGAAAAAAGAAACAAGAGCAATGTTGATGGGTTTGAACTCGAAACCTAATTTTTATTCGTAACTACAAAGCTAATTAAGCAAAAAATAGCATGTCTTTTCTTTATTTTGTAGTTTTCCTCAAATGAGTTTAGACGAGTCTATACAAATTTAAACAAGTTCATCCAACAATTTATGTTACATGTTCTGCTATACTGGTTCAATGCAAATATTTTATCCAAACTCATAAATTCTTAGGAGTACGACTCTAGAGTTTAACAAACTTGGATGGAACCTAACATTACATGCAAATATTAAATGCATATCGCTGCACAAAATCCTTCCAATAAATATATTGAGCAAAAGAAGATTACTGAATACTATGTGCACAACCCTTTAGCACATTCATATTGCTCACTGTCCTGGATATGTCTAGGAAATACCTTTTTTGCAATAATCAAAACAGAAGCTGAAGTTGGATCTTCATTGATAATCTTCACGAGAGCATTTGCTTTTTGCCTGTATATAATGTGAGCAAAAAATGGAGAAAAGAAAGAGAATGAGGAACCCAAAATATCATTTAACAGCTTAACCGAACAATAATCTTGAATTCCCACATGCATGAATAGAAGATGAAATACTAATTGGTAAATTACTGCAACGAGATGACACATTTTATTCACCTGACATTTTCTACAGTTCCTGTGATTTGTTTTATATGCTTATAAATCTGCCTTCCATATCTGTCAAGATCCTGTCCATAAGCATAAACTCGTTATACAATGTTCCACAATAACCCACAAGAAAATTTAAGATAATCTAACATTTGCCCAATATATGAGAAATTACATTGATCTGAACTCTTCAAGGCAGGAAATAGAAGGTAAACATGTTAATTAGACGTTAAAATAATTATAAGTCTAGATGTTAACGTTATAGTAGTGACTTAATGATAAAAATTATCACTGGTAGAGAAATGAGAATTACATCAAAATTATTAGATAAAGTAAAAAACTTTTTTTTTAATTTAAAATTGTCAAACCTTCTGATTAATTTGCTTTATCTTTTCAGCAACTTCATTGTATATTTTAAGTTTGTTTTCCTCTCCTTTTAATGCAGTATCAGCAGCCAAAACTTTGATACCTGCAAGAAAATTTGACAATGCGAATCATGAAGTTCCAATATCCTAAAGGCAATGCAATAAATATTTAATTGGTATACCCAGTTCCAGCACAGATTACAACTAAGCTAATGTGTGTGTGTGTATATATATATGCTCTGTATGAGAGACTAATATAAGTAACTTGATGCTTTGACAAAAACACAATAGTGATTCTTAAACCAACTATTATTCCTTGAGTTTTTTGGTTACAAGATACTTATCATAAGAACATAAAAAGGTCAAAATTACAAATTCCTCTGGGGATCTGGCTATAAATCAAGAAAAGGGGTGGTGTCTCTCCTGATATCATCACCTGATCAAGAAAGGAACATGTTATTTATTTATTTTTTTTTTGAAAGAAAAAGGAGGATGACTACACAACTTGATAGTCATCCTCTAAACCGTGTTGTCCATGCCCCTCCGTCAACCATGTCCGACGTTGTCCAGCAATCGCTTACCATCGCCCTTGGGTGTGCTGAGAGTGCCACCAGCTGGGGGAACACTGTAGCCAATGTATCACCTGGTGTCCACTCATGACTCTAGAGTGCAAGTCCCGAAGCCCAAGGCCGCATGGAAGAAATGTCTCATTTACGAGTGGGGTCGCGTCTCCCATGATAAATCACAGCCATAGCATGCAGAAAACTGTACTCCAAAGATCCGTCCCTGGTCCCATGATCCATCCTACCCAACAAGCAATGAGAGCCTGATTGGTCCAATGTAGGTTCTAGACACCGAGGCAGCCATCAAAGACAGATTGACATATTTCTCTCCATGCCATCAAGTGTGTCCTTGATCTATTTGTTCCACAACCTCGCCAGAAAAACCTGCTCCTGAGTGTGTCCATTCAGCGCTCCACTGACACCGACAGTCGTAGCACTGACTTGTAGTATATAAGGAGAGACGAGAGAATGGATCTGAGCAAAAATAATCGGCCGCCTCTCGATAATAGCCTCAAGCTCCATCCTTGTTGATAGTGGTAGCCCAAGTTAGGTTTTCGACAATGTGCTACTAGGGGTGCGCAGCTCCTCGGCACACCTAGTTGTCTCCTTTGCTGTCATGCCAAAGGGGATGAAAGATGGCTTGGCATGGATTATTCGTAGCCCAGAGGTAGTCCCAAACAACTCCACCATGATCGGAGCACGTCGTGTCTCTATGTCTGAGCCTTCAATGAAGAATAGTGTATCATTCACATACTGTAGGAGAGGGACCAAGTTGTCCTTGCCACCCTTTGGGTGAAACCTCTCATAAGGCTTGAGGTGCAGGCAGAGAACGAGCATCGGGCGAGAGCATCAACTGCCAGCACAAAGAGCATAAGTCCCTATCGAAACCTACGTTGTGGCTGGATCCACTCATGTCGGTCGCCCGTAGACCAAGACTGAGAACGAAGTCGTGGAAACACACCTCTTCATCCAGGAGATCCAAACTGGTGGGAAGCCACATATCTACATCGAATGCCATAGAAAAGGCCATGACACTAAGTCATAAGCTTTTGAGAAATCGACCTTCCAGAGGAAGCCTCGTCTTCCGGTGTGCCGCCATGCTGCAATGATCTCCGAGGCGATGGTATAGCTATCTGTGATGGATCTGTCCCTGATGAAAGCTGACTGGACTTGATGTACCAGGTCATCAATCACATTTCTCAGCGATTCGTCAACGTTCTAGCCAAAGTGAGGTAGATGGAGTTGGATAGGGCTATCGACCGAAAGTCTCCAATCTCCTCCGCGGGTGTGCGCTTGGGCAAAATGAAGAGTAAGAATCGGTTGAGGCATTCAAAGCCCCGATTCCCATTGGTGAACTCCTGGATAACTGCCATGGTGTCTACCCTCAGGATAGGCCAGAACTCCTTGTATAAAGAAACCGAGAAGTTGTTCAGGCCTGGTGCACCCTCGCCATTGAGGTCACGCAAGGCCTATATGACCACCTCCTCGATGGCCTACAATAAAGGCAAGATGTGATCGTCAGAAAACAAGGTAGATCCCGAGTAGACCACTGCCATCTCGATGGTGGTGGTCTCCTCGAGGACTCCCTGAAGTGGGCTGCAATAGTTGCTCCAATCTCCTCATCGCCAATGATGGTCACCCCTTGGATCCCAATCTAGTCGAATATGTTGGACTTGCGCCGGCTGCTCGCAAATAGGTGGAAAAATCTAGTGTTAGCATCGACGGAGCCATGTCTGGCGAGAGTGTTGCGTCCATTGGATCTCCACCTTCCTATCCTCCATCTGAATAACTACCTGGTTACGCTCCCGCGACCTCCTCGGTGGTGAGATCTCGAGTATCCTCAACTTGATCCAACCGGGAGATCAATGATAGGGCCTCCGTCCGTCGCCTATCTCTGTCCTCATGAATTTGTCTAAGATGCCCTCTTAGGAAGACTTGGAGGGTCGTTAGGCGCGCAGCTAGTGTCCATGTTGCAATGTCTAACAGAGGTGTGGTGAACCACTGCATGGTGATCCTCTCCCTTAGGCCGTCCTCCAATAGCCACGAACGCTTGAACCGAAAACAAGAGCGATTGGGTTGACCTTCATTGGACCGCCACATGAGGGGGGGGGGGTGATTCGAAAAAGGTCGTTCAATGGCCACCACATTCGTCAGCTGTTGCGCGCTCTGCTAGCTCCAGAGAACCTAGAAAGGGGTCGAGCCTCGAGCGAGTTGATGTAAACATTGTGCTCCTCCCTGTGAATCTATAATTTATCAGCGGAAAGTCCATCAATGAGTGGCATTCTATAAAATCCCGGAACTCCTCTGCTCCTGAGACTCTACCGCATCGTGCAAGTGGGTGATCATCAATGTCCAGGGTAACATTGAAGTCCCTGCCGACCAACCATCTCGTCTCGAGAAGGTGTGAGCGGACCATATGTAGCTCCTCATGTAGGGTGGCCCGGGGTGACGTCGTGTGTGGGCCATAGACGCAGGAAGTCAGATATTGATGGGCACCCGATCGCTATTTGATATGTACCGAGATGGAGAACCTCTCCCTCTAGGTGTCGATAATGTCAGAACGATCTGGGCACCATCCAATGATGCAACCCCCGGACCTGTCGATGGACCCGAAACTTGGTGTAATCAGCAAGTTGTGTCCCGCCAATCTGATTCCATGTACGATCGCCACACTCTAGAAGTTTCATCTCCTGGATGAGGACGGCATTTGGGCCCCAAGAGCTCAAATAACGTCTTAGTGGGCTACGCTTGTCGACCTCACCTAGGCTGCGCACATTCCATGAGAGGACCTTTCACTGGGAATCGAGTTGGCCCTCGAGGACGCGAAATAGGTGTGCACTCCCACCTGGCATCACCTGCCTCGTGTGTTTGAGTTCCTAGTTGCTCACGAAAACCCAATCGCCACTGCTACGCAGCATTTGCTCGACTCCGTAATAGGGTTGCATCGCTCAGCGGTGTGGGCCCATCTTGATACGCAGGCAGGGTGGTTCTTCCTTCCACTAGTGGCATGCGGCATTGTGCTGGGGGCAGACTCGTGCAGGTGACAAGTGAGGGAAGGATTGTTGCTGGTTCAGCGTCGCTCTCCAGCGCCCGGCGAGGCACAAGGCGACGACGGAGCCCTTGAGGAGGCAAGAGTGGCTTTTCTATGGCGCCGACGACTGTATTGGAGTACTACGCCTCTGTTCATCGGCCATTGGGTCTGGTCCACCGCGCCGTGTGGGCTACAACTGGTGGGCGATCTAGGTTCATTTTGGGGCTGATCTGGGTCTCGCTTTGGCTCGAGGGATGGAGGTGCCACGGGATTTTCGAGCTCGAGCAATATGAGGGGGAGTGGAGGGGACGTTGTGGACAAGGGAGGCGTAGCTGGTGGGTCTGGTTGTAGCTCAGTGGTCAGGCGAGTGGGTTGGGGTCAATTGGGAGGGGGTCTGGTGCATTTTGTAATGGGGGGTGGGGATAAGGCTCGTGCTGGTTGAGCTTAGGGTGGGTGTGACTGGGCTCAGGGTGGTTACACCCTATTCTGGTGTGAGAGGGTGAGATCGGGTGGTTCAAGCTTGAGTGGTAGGTGGGAGGGTGAGTTGGTGGTTCGACAGGTGTCCCGGTACTCATCCGCTTTCGTACTCCATCTTCTATATCGTATGAGACCCCAGTTGTGGGACCGTCGTTGCACTGTTCGCTGATGATGACGTCCGACCAACGACATCCATTTGAGAGGCGTATGTTGATGAATGAAATGATATGCGCCGCAACGTAGGGTGAGTGCCTCAAGTAGCAGGCGGCCAGGGGCGAGGCTAATGAACGTTGTGATGCAAGACACGTCTAGTGTCCAAGCGGTGGTATCGTGGTCAACATGTACAGCTTCTGTCATCCTAAGGTGTAGGAGAGCCTCTCGAATATCGACACGCGTACAATCTGCAGTTGCTCCCAGGACGGTGTCGTCAGACGGTCTCCAAGTCCGTCATATGAGTTGTATATTTGACAGAAGCGAGAGCGGTGCGGACAACAGCGCCTATCGATGTTGCGACGTGCTCGAGAGTAGCAAGCAGGAGCGATCAGAGATGCAGGATAGATAAAAGAGTGAGTCCGTCCCAAGGATTGTGAGCAGAGCCAAACAAGTGAGGGGATAAATCCTGGACGCCACGCGACATCTCACCCACTAGGCACGCTCGAAGAAAATCCACATTCTGCTAGATTGCTAGCGACCAGTGGAGAGACACCTATTGTGTGGGGGTGATGGGGTGTGCGGTCGTGCGCGATGTTGCGGGCGCCGATGTCGCTACGACGGTCCTCCCTATTGACGCTTGTGAGGCTACCTCCCTCCGAAAGGCGATCCTCCTAGGCAGCGGTATGCGGCAAGTGAATTGTCCGGTTACTTGCTTGGCCACAGCTCCGACATCATAGGGGGCCCGCGTCGTCTTTCTCGAGGTGGCCCCAACGGAGGCACCTGAAGCACGAATCAGATGAGGAGTTGTGGTCGGGTTAAAGCGCTTGCCAAGGAGATAAACATTGTTGAGGGTGCATAACAGACAGAGAGTGAGGGGGAAGGGCAGCGACCAGAGTGCGGGATGATGGGGGTGGGTGATGTCGCCGGGATGGGCTCTCGTCACCGAGATTGGCTCCTGGGGGCATGGGGTGGTGTCGTCGGGATGGGTTCACGGAGGCGGGGGATGGTGCTGCCGAGATGGGGCTCCCAAAGACGTGGGGGGTCAGCAAGCTGTTGGTAGACGGGAAAATGTTAATTTATTTGCCTTCCTCTAGCGATCTAGCTAAGTGTAGTGATATTTAGGGGTGGACAATGATATATCGAGAACATTGTTGTCCAAGCTCATTTTAGCCAATAAAATAGAGAATCAACCTTGGGTTAGCCATTCCTCTATGAGTTGATCACGTCATCCAGGTGCATCATCCAAAATATCTATAATAGATGTGGTCCAAGTCCACAAGTATTCCAACCTCCTTACAAGCTACATTGTGATAAAAAAACCATTCACGGTCTACTGAGATGAAGCTCTATTTCTGACTGAACAAGCAACCTACACTTGACCACTACCTTTGCATGCCCCGCCACTATGGTGTAACAAAGGGGCACACCCATCTTATGGCCAAAACCTTATACAACAGTGGTTAGTGACTCAAACCTCCACCCAATATCATTTCCTTTGATGATGTTGTTCACCGCTCCTATGCATCCTGTTGGTGATTCGTGTTTCTAAAATCAATCTACATGTGGCTTGAAGCCACAAGGTTTTCAACTTCAAATCTAATATTCTTCCAAAAAGCTTACATGCACTCCAAATTGAATGAGCACAGTCCACCGAATCCTAGCATGGTCGACATGCCCCTAACTCCTTATAATGTTTATCCAGAGGAAGGAGAGGGTTGTTCCCTTTTGCACTCCTCTGGGCCATCTGATAGCCAGCTTAACAATGTGACTTTAAGGGGTGGACAGTTCTAGTGGTTAACATGGTGGTTCGCGCTAGATCTTTGCTTAGGGAGTGGGATTTCATCTTATCATCATTATGTTATTGACCACCATCTGGGTAGTCATCGTTTTTCCCTGTGAAAAAAATAAAACTAAACTAGGATCAGTTGTACTTTATGGTTAAACCATTAATATTTTATGTGCTAACACAATATCCCTGACCTCTATTATAGATTCAATCAACTTCAGCCTTAATCCTAACCTCAACAAAATTTCAGATCGCTATTCTTACAAAAAAGTAATTTAAGTAACCAATTCCAGAGGAAAAAAAATCATGTTCTAAGACAGACATCAGTCCCCATCAAAATCATAAGATATGCAAGTAAGAACAACTCTAGATAAACAATTAACTAGAACAGTGCCCTTTTCCTATCAAATAACTACGAAACTGAAGCCACAAGTGAATAACAGACCAAGTCTAACATGTTTGTCCTTCAATGAATTATTCAAAGGAAAACGTAGTAAATTTATTGCAAGCTATAATGTGTTCATGGCCCAAAAGGAGGAGATTGTACCAGAAACTGAATTGATCAAATTCTTTTTCCCAAGCAATGGTTTAATGTCGGTGATTAAACTAATTAAAGAATAAACAAAAAATAAAGAAGTAAAAACATATAACTTAATCAATTTGTTTATCCCAAGTAGTTAATCTAATTAAAAAGCCAACTAAGTCCAAAGAGGTGCATATAAAAATAAATTAATAGATCAAATTTACTTCGACGGAAGATAGATGTTTCATCAGTCACTTAGGTTGTGTTTGGTTGGGGAATAAACTAGGGACTAAGGGTTTATTCCTTAGTTTATACCCAAACACCCAAATTTTGTGGAGTGTAGTTTCGCCATTAAAAAAATATTTATATCCAACTTGGGTATCAATGTTGCCAAAAGTTATACCTGGTAAAAGGTAAGTATTATATTAACCAAGTTGGGTATAAGTGTTAACAAATAATATTCAATAAAAAATTTAACAAATCCAATATCTGCTAAAAATTAAATATATATAATAAATATTTAATAAAAAATAATTAACAAGTTAAATATTTAAATAAAAAACTCAAACTCTTTTATATAAAAAATTTAATAAGAACATATAAAATGTGTAATATTGTGTAGATATAATTAAAAAAAATATTGCATTTGATTTAAAGTTCAATTCTTAGTATCCAAAAATAGATAAATTATATTGTTGAGAAAATATAAAAATATATATTTTATTTGTAATTGTATGTTTATTTAGTGATATAGTTAATTCATCATGAACTCAACGAAAATATTATTTTAGTTTTTTAATATTTTATAAATAAAAATACATAACTTATACCTATCTATTATCATATTCAACCAAAAACATATTGGAATAACTTGCAAAATTCTTTACTTCTTAACCAAACACAAATAAGAATAAAAATTGAGTATAACTATACCACAAATATAATTATACCTATTCCCGGTATAACATATTTTGAACCAAACAAAGCCTTAGTATCTTGTAATTGTCAACTTTAAGAGGGAGTGTAATGTCAATTATCATCTGTTAAGAGGAAAAATGAGACTATTCAATTACATGTGACTTTTTTCTCTGTTACTTTTTCCTTGGAATAGTTTTGAGATTTAAACTCTTAATTTTTTTTCCTAAACTCCCTCTTAAAACAAACATTTTCTAAACTTTCTTAACAGAGTTTCTTATTTGCTCTACTGCAACTTTATATAAATATTAATTCATAATTATAGAAATCAATAGAGTAAAATGATGATGTAGTGCATAAATCCACTATACGCTTGTTGGACATTATCTAGGCCCTCAAATTTGGCCAAGATCAGCTTTTCACATTCAGACATTTCCTTCACTCACCATTTTCCCCTTGTTAACATAATATTTAAAATAGCGGCTTAAAGTTTGTACTATTTCTTCTCCTATACTGCTTTTAATACAACACATCTTCAACATGTCCTTATCAGTAATTTATCCACAAGGGTGTAGGATGACTTGTTTTGCTAATAGTCTTGGTAGTTGCAAAAAATTCTCAACCATAAAAAGCTGCAAGCATTAGTAATACTCTTCATTTTTTTCCTTATAAAAAGAAAATACTCGTCTTTTTCCTTTCTTTTTCTGAAAAGCTAACTAAGCATCATAACTAGGACAGTTAGTCTTGACTTATAACTAACATGAAATGAAAGAATAGAAAATTCTTTGCTTACCCTAGCACACTTGTACGTCTTTCATATTAATACATGTTGATGACTATAACCCATTGCAGTCATCCTTTCCCTTTTTGCAGAAAAAAGAAACTCTGTTTTTTTGAAGGCATAGAAGTCTATGCTAACTCTAGTTAGGCACAAAGTAAACAGACAACAAATTCAAGATTCATGAGCACAATATGTGACTGATTAAACATGCCAATTTAGAATTTCAACAAAAGTAAGTCCATACCTCCACTTTGTATATTTTTAGTCTCTGTGACCAAACTCCCATCTTTAGTTTCTTCAATTTTGTGGCCCAGAGATTCATTCTTTCCAACTTCATTAGCAGAAACTTGTGCAACTTTAGCAGCTTCTTTCTCTGCAGCTTCTTGGGCTGCCCTTCGGGCAGCTTCAGCAGTTGCCTTTCTAGTAGCCTCCAAAGCTGCCCGCTGTGTTTCTTCAGCTAATTTTGCAGCTCTTGCTCTAGCCTATTTACCATTTTGTTAGACAGATCATGACCTTTTATATTAGGAAATCCTACCTTTAAATTTATATATTTTAGCAGAAATAAACTATAATAAGTACATGCTAATTTCCAATCTTTCATTAAAACATGTTTCATATAGGTGAATAACTTGGATTTGAAATTACTCTAAAAATAATTTTACCTTAAAAAAAATGGATAAGTTAAAACTTCAATAGGTAAAGAAGTCAAAACTTGGTAGAAACATCTAAGTACCAGTCACAAACAAATATTTTTTTTTAGGGAGACCACTCACAAATATACTTTAAGACCACATGATGATGGAGCCTATAATATGTCATAAAATAAATTGCTATTTGTATGCAGTAACATGCGATATTGAATTAGGATTTGTTACAAGCATTAAGAAACTTTCTCCCTCACTCCAATCTTGAAGCTCATGACTCGATAAACTTTAGCAACTATGATGTATTCTATTTTCTAGCAAAAAGTGCCTTAGTACGCGTCAGGCAACAATCAATTAAGCACAAAATCATGTAACAAGGGCAAGAATTCAAAGGATGAATAGCAAGATGTCTTTCCCATGTACATTTTTATTCTTTTTATCATATTTTTAATTTGCTTTTGCTGATGCTAAGTGGCACTGACATGCTAGGTTAGGTCATATTTTGACACATGTTTCTTTAAGAAGGAAAGGATGACTATGGTATTCGAGTAGTAATCCAACTTGTATTAATAAAAACTGTCATGAACATATGTGTGTCCAAGAGGGACAAGAACAGAAAGAAAGCAAAAGATGTCAAGAAACCAAAATATCACAGGCTCGTCTCCCACTCAATAGCAAAAAAATGTGTCGTACACTATTTCTAGTATAGCATCATTCTCCCCCAAAAATAGTCTCATTGTGTTGTGACCATAACACCCGCAAATTGCCAATGGATATGAAGGCCATCATACACTACTAACCCCATATGAGCTCCAAAATTTCTTCATGTTGGAAGGATCAATTTTTGGACAGCTCGCCTCCAAATCTCTCTGCGATGAAGCATGTAAAACAAGTGGGCAAATATCTTCATCTGTTGACCCATATAGTGCACAGGTAGTATTTGAGCTCAGTGCCTATCGGGATCTATAAACTCTGGTAAGGATCATGTGCCACCTCAAGAGCCAACCAAAGACTTTAAGGGGAGACCAGGTTCGTCAAAGGAGGTGGCAGTCAACTAAAGATGTGTTTGGAATCAGTCGGTAATAATTGGTTGTGTATTTCTCTGGCAAAGAAATGACGATATGTCAACACTATAAACATGCTGCAGAGGTGTTACTTATATCCCTCGGTAACTGTACCATTTAAGAGTTTGAATTTCCACTTTGAGGTTATTATAACCAATTATCACATGAACGGGCATCACATAATGACTATTATAATAACCAGATATGTATTAACCTTTTTGTTTTTTTTTAAGGATGCATTGTATAATTTATATTTTTTACTTATTTTCTAGTTGCTTAAGGAAATTAACATAATATAAGTGTCCACACATACTTAGAGTTAACTGCTTGTCAACATCGTGCATGAGACAAGTTTTATAATCAATCATTTCAAGAGGATGATTCAAGTGGAAGCCCAACTATTAATATGTTTTACTTCCTTTAGGCAAGATGACATCAGTTAGACTATTAATATGTTTTACTTCCTTTAGGCAAGATGACATCAGTTAGACAATTTAATTGACCGTTCCCATGTACGTGTTTCATTTCTTCTATACAACCCATGAAACATCTCGGTAACCCTAATAATAAGAGTTAACCAAGCTAGAAAAGATATTTAAAAGAAATGTAGCTTCAAGCTTAAATTAACCTCAGCCTCTGATTTTGCTCTTTCTTGACGCATTTTCTCCTCAAGGAGTGCTTTCTTTTTGGCCTCTTCAAGAGCTGCATCATCTCTTATTCTGCGTTCTTCAACAAGGGATCTTTGTTCATGATCTCTTTGTATTGCTGATAAGTGTCTGTCAAGTACTTCTGCACTGCAATCAAGCAAAAAGATATAAAACTTTTAAGAATGATACCCAGAGAGGCATAAGTATAAAATCAAAAGGAAAGCCATAAGGATGCAAATTATAGTTGTTTAATCTGACTCATAACCACATATAAGATGCATAATGCATCTCCATTAACAGCAATAAGATAATAAATATGCAACTAAAGATGTAAAAAGTGTTATACCGTTAACACAAAATAATAAGTTAAGGATCAATATGATGGAACCAAGGATTTGTGTATCAATGTCATTCTACATTTCAAGAAGAGCCCAAATAGTATGAAACTCAGCACACTAGAGTGTGACGATCGTTTTCTACCCTGCTTTGGCAACTTTTTTTGAAAATGTTAGGTCAACTTGTGTCGCACTAATGTCAGCTGCATGCTGATGTTAGCTACTGCTGCTTGCTGCAGCCATTTTTCCTTGACACTTAAACTAATACTGCTGCTTGCTGCAGCCAATTTTCCTTGACACCTAAACTAATACTGCAAAATGCGAGATGAATAGGAAAATAGCGGACTTTCACGCATGGTGATCAAAAGATTTAAAACTATACTTTTTCAGTCATTCTTTCAACATAACAAGGGTATACTGAGGATCCATGCTTCATATCTACGAAGTAGAAAGGGATATAACTGTAGCATGCAATAAAGTTTGCCAATATAAGCAGAAGTGTGCATCCAAATAACCTGGAGAATATGAGCAAAACCAGGTATTGTATGAAAATATACTAAGTTCTGGTGTTCTAAAATATTAAAAAAGATCCAAGATTGTTGCTTGTTAAGTCTATCTGATCGAAGTGGTGTGATAATCAGATAACTGTGACTGAAAAATAAATCTACATCCCTTCATCTAGAAAATTAGTTATGGGTAAATCAATTGTCTGATCGACCGAGAAAAGACAAACAAATCAGAGGTAAGAGAGTAGGTGAAAGCAACAAAATAACATAGAATTCAAAGGTTTGGATATTATACACTTGGATGAAAACATTTAAAGGTTGCATGTTTAGAGGCTAAAAGGTATGGTTTTTTCTTGCTGATGCAAATGACAGGAGTAGAACAGGTTGGATGCATAGTACCTTCCAAAACATAATGGGCACCTTTATTAGATCTATGTATAAGTTTCTTTTTCTTATTATATTGCATGTCTGCCCTAAAAGAGGGAAACACAATGATAAGATGTTTGTTGATTTAAGTGATAAATAAAGGTTCAATTAGTAGAGAGGATTAAAACTAAATTCTTTGAAGCTCAAGTGAAAAATCTACATTTAGAAAAGGGTTAATTTCCACTAACATCTCCTCAACTATAACTTTCTTTGGCATCGACCCTAAACTATAAATTTACAAATTTTATTCTTTGAACTTATTTTGAATTGTCAATCGATTTCATCCAAAATTTTGTTAATTTTATTTTTTAATAACTATAAAATGTCATTTTGACCCTTTCTTTTTAAATATAAGAAAAAAATATTTAAAAAATAAAAAACAACATGATCAAGATATTTCATAATTATTAAATATTCTGTACCCTTACTTTGGTTTTCTTTAATTTTTTAGATTATTTTTATTGTATTAAGGAAGTAAGGGTAAAATGACATATTTTATAATTATTAAAAAATAAAGTTAACAGAATTTTAGATGGAATTGACGAAATGATTTGATTGACAATTTGGGGTAAGTTCAGCGACTAAAATTTGTAAATTTATAATTTAGGGTTAGATGCGGAAGAAAAATATAGTTGAGGGGGTGTTCGAGGAAATAACCCTTTAATAAATCTGCAAAACCTGAAATATATTCAGATCATTAATTTAGTCGCCACTGTCAATGAGATATTGGTGAAAGAATAAGATAACAATTGTATTGGCTGCAGTAAGTGTGTCATTTGCTGGCTGACAAATCGGTACACAGGAAAAAAAATTGAAATAATAGTGAATTGCATACATCTTCCGCTGATATTGTTTATCCAGTCTTCTGTCAATCTCTAGTCTTCCTTCTATAAACTTATCGAGTCGAGAGTGGGCAGAAGCTGACCTCTCTAATTCACTCTGCTGTGAGGCTTCCAATGAAGCTAGTTTATTTCTAACTTCCTCCTGACAATTGAATTAGCTCATTAATGATATGAAGTTAATATACCTCTTTGAGGGGCATGATATGAGTATTTTCAACAACAAAACATGAAGCAGTAAGTTCAGAAGAGAGAAATTTATGAAGGAGAAATAGATGATGAATTTCAAATATATGCTAAGCTTTTATATATATATATATATATATATATATATATATATATATGCTAAGAGCAGATGCTCAATAGGATCACATTAAACCAAGTATAACCAAAGAAAACATGTTATCAAGGCAAATTATGTTATATTTCTAGCAAATAGCAACTTAGTTAAAATATATCCAAAGCTAAGTATCTAGCAAATAAAAATACCTGAACCCTGAGTTGTTGTTCTGATTCAAGTTCAAGCAAAATGTCCTCCTCCAGGGCCTTTTTCTCCATTAGATATAATTCATCTGCTTCAGTATGTAATTCATTATCTGAATCTTCAGATTCACTAAAAAGATAAGATAAACATGTAATTAATATAACTACAGAAAAAAAACAAAATTTAATAGCATAAGCCCCTTTTTTTCTTGAGGGGAACTATAAGTCCCTCACTTTGTAATTTACTGAAGAATGCAGTAAAAGTTTATATTGGAGAAAATGAAATTACTAAAGGAGATATAAAAAGTTTAATACTATACAACAAAATGAAAAAATTTAGTTTAGGATGAAAAGCTTCTATGTTATAGCATAACTTAATAATATTATTCAGGTACCATAATACAAGAAGATCACATATATGCCAGTGTTGCTTCAAGAGACTGAGAAAAAGAAAGAACAATATTTTTCTCAAGAAAAGAGAGAACAATAACCACAAGAAAGGAGAGATTGACAGCCATTGACGAGAGACCCTATTGATGTGAGAGAGTGAGAAACTGAGAGAAAGGAGAGATTGGTGGCCTTCTTTTCTAATTTTATGTAGGTTGTCATTCTGTTTTGATCATTCCTCTAATCCTCAACTAAATTTCTGGAACATAAACTCATAAATTTATGTCTGAGTTCATTAGTTAGTCTAACAACCTGGCCAGAAACCTTTCTTTCTCCAACTTCTTTATCCTCAATTTGATTAGTTCTTCGTCAAAAATTCCAATTAGAACATGGAAATCATCCATCATACAGTAATCTCCTTTCTCAGACAAACTTTGGCTTCTCCTAGATCAAGAAAATTGGATTCTTTTCTCCATAGTAGTTTATAAGAAGAAATGACTCCAAAAATTAGTTTATCAGATGAAATAGTATTTTTTTTCTTAAATAATTTTCTTTATGAACTCCCAGGAACCTTTTTTCCTTGTTTAAAACCGTATATGTGAACTTAAGAAACTGAAAGCAAACGAAAACGCAACAATAACAAGTAAAGATATAAAAAGTAACCATGAACAAGAGTTGAAACCTCAATTCGATATCATCACAGCCAAATCTGGTTCCCCTGAACAATCTCCTCTCGCATTTCCCGTCCTCGTTCCTGTCAAACTCGCTAGCAGCAGCAACATCCTCTTCGTCTTCCCCGTAGTCATCTTCCGATGCAGACATCACGAACCTCTCGTCGCGACGCCCAATTCTTCTCCCCGCAGGTGTCATCAGCTCGACGGGGGCTTTCAGCGGCGAAGGGCTTCCCAGCCTCTCCTCCAAGGTCCGCAGTTCGGATACGAGATCGTTCATCGTCCATAAGGGCTCCGGGTCTGGAGAAGGCACCGCCGGCGAGCTCCTCCGGCACGGCAGCTCCAATCGGACGAACCCCCTAAGCCAAGAATGCAAAGAAAGCAAGTCAGAAGAAATCAAAAGCGCAAGATTACTTCATGAACGATGACTCCGTGGATCTTGCATACATTGGTGGGGGAAACGAGTGATCAAGGTTTTGGCCTCTGCGAGGACTTTGGTCGAACAGATGGTGGGGTTTCGAATCGAACGCGAGCGGAGCGTGGGAAAAAAAGAGGACGAGAAGGACGGGTACGGGCTTAAACGGATGCAACGCGCTTTTCTACCCGATAAGAACTGGTTCGGATGGCGCAGCTACGCCGATGGGACGAAGGCCCATAGAAGAGAAGGCCGCGGATGAGGGCCCGGGTTTACTTGGCCCGTTGGAGGGATTTATCAATTATTGATATTTCTAGTTATTTTAATTACAATCTGTTTTATCCATTTGTTACCTATTTATTTATTTTCTATTAAATATTTTTTAAATCATAAATTATTATTACTAGATGGTTAGATTAACTAAAAATTTAAATTTTAAATGTTTCTCCTGACATTTTTGTTTATAGTTAAATTTCAAGATCTTCTTGGTTTGATCAACCACAAATATGTAGCAAGTATAAACTAAAGGTCTGTTTGATTGCTTGAAGTATTTAATTATTATATTAATATTTTTTGTTAAGAATTTATTTTATAAACAAGTATTTAGTATCAAATTTTATCAAATGAAACTCTTACCTCTGTTTTAGCCAACAATTGTTCTTTCTCTTTTATTCTTTCTATTTCTTTTATAGTTATAACGTATTTAAAATAATAATAATTCTGTAGTAAAACTTCTTTTTAAGTAAAAAAGTCTGTAGTAAAACTTTTTGAAAAATGTTTTATTATAATTTTTTAAAACATCGAAAAAAATATAAAATTTCCAAACATGCTGTTGGCACAATTATATTTTATTGAAAGAAGTAGCCGTGAATAAATGAGTTTAGACCAAAAATAAGAAGTGAATAACTTCGGATAAAAAATCGGGCCCGCGAATTGTCTCATGAAAAAGAATCTTCGTACACTTTAGCTGTAACTTTTTACATCTAAATTTAAATTATAATTTTAAAAGATTTATTCTTTAAGAGTATCCCTATTTGTCAATCATAACTTATTCTTTGATAAGTATAAAATGTCATTTTCACTCTTTAAATTATTTTAAAATAAAAATAATAACAATAGCATGATATTTTATTATTGCAAAATAAATTACACTTATTTGGTTATTCTTTTTTATATATTTTTATTGTATTAAGGAACTAAGGATAGAAATAATATTCTATAATTATAAAAAATAAATTAATAAGATTTTGGATAAAACATGATAGAAGTTTGTCGAAATTAAGATTTATAATTTAATGTTAAAGAAAATATATAATTTAATTGAAAGGTGTCAGAAAAAAATAATCTCCAAAATAAAGTGCGGGCTTAACATTTTTCAAGGGTTAGATAAATTTACAAGAGATTTTTAGTCCAGAAAAATGATTCTTAAACCGTTATTCTGACCATTGGTTCGATAATGATAAAAAAATCCTGTGAATTTGAGAATAAAAAAATTTTTACTTGTGTGGAATTTTGCATCAGCTAAGTTGTTCTGGATAGGAGTCAAACTCAGATATTTAGCTGATGCCACTCCACTCAATCCTATTTTTCGGTTTGGTTTAAATTAATTTTAGATCTTTAATAATTTGAATTATTATTTTTTCATAATGTGTGATCAAATTAAAAAGTTTTAATTAAAATTAAATATCATGATTTAAATTATATTAAAATTTTACTTAACCAAAATACTAAGCTCCCTTTTTATATTGTTCTCACAACTATTCCTATTTTCAAACATCATCCACTCTTTCTTTTGTAGAATATCTCACATCCCCCAAACTTTCGCAATTCATTCATTTAAAAAAAAACTTTCTTTGATCATTTTCATATTACAAAGGTCAGTCACGGTGAAATCAATATTTGTAGCGATCAGATAAGGATACTAGACGGAGGGAAGCTTATGATATGGTTAGTTCTTTAAAAATCTTCTAAACTATTTTAACTTTTCAATTTAATCTTAACGTATGAAATTGAATAAAGGTAACTTTAAACAATCTATTGTGCTCGGACAAACCGTAACCTGACGTCCGATTTTTTTTATTATTACTACATCCAATTGACACTTTTGCCTTTTATCTAAAATTAAATAATAAAAGTTCGAAAAATTAAACATAAGTCATCAAAATTAAATTCAACTATTCAGTAAAACCGCTAATTAGCCTCTTTTTACTCCAAATAATAATAATAATAATAATAATAATAATAATAATAATTATTATTATTATTATTATTATTATTAATAAAAAGTGAGGCCGCCGCATTTTATAAATTATAATATGGACGACATGGAATCCATCATTAATCATGCAATTTTTTAGCCCTATCTGGCGGGCGACCCAAGACAACATGCTCAACCAGTGACCCCTTCCGAGTTCTAAGTTCTAACGCCATGAGCGTCCAACTCTTCCGCCTCTTCTTCCTTCTCTTCTTCTCCTCCACCTCCACCTCCACTTACGCAGGAGCGCCAGCTGCAGCTCCTCTCCCCCGCCTCCCTCTGTCCACAAGCTCGCGATGGATCGTGGACGACAGCGGGCGGCGGGTGAAGCTGGCGTGCGCCAACTGGGCGGCGCACCTGGAGCCGGCCGTGGCCGAGGGGCTCAGCAAGCAGCCGCTGGACGCCATCTCCAAGCGCGTGGCCGGAATGGGGTTCAACTGCGTCCGCCTCACCTGGCCCACCTACCTCCTCACCAACGCCTCCCTCGGCTCCCTCACCGTCCGCCAGTCCCTCGCCCGCCTCGGCCTCCTCGAGTCCGTCGCCGGCGTCCGGGCCAACAACCCGGAGCTGCTCGATCGCACCCTCGTCCAGGCATTCCAGGTGATGAATCCTTTCCTCGTTTACCATAATATGTGTTCGAAGTCATCGAATGAGTAGATCAATTTAACTTGATTTGTGGCTTTGAGCAGTGTTACGTTCCAACAAGAACAAAGTGGATAATGTCATGTTCTATAACTTTTTCCTTGTTGGGTATCCATGCTACATGTGCTAACATTCTATATAATTTATCTCCATAAATAAATATGTGATGCCTCGAAATTTTTAAAATATATATAAGTTGTGTGTTCTATTATGTATTGATCATTGGGTTACATGATATCTTAAGTCAATAATAATAGTTTCTTGCATAATAATGAACTGGTAGGTCACATGTCTACTCTTCCAACTGACATTGTAGAAGTAAATTTGAAATGGCCAATCAGCCCAAGATTAAAACTTGTTAAAGTGAAGAACGTAAAAAATTATATACAAGTATTTTTTTCCTTTTTTCACATTCAACTTTTAGATTGGTAAGGCTGTATTTCTTTAACACAACATCAACCTTTATAGATTTTGGCTATATGTATAATATAGTAGTTAGTACTTGTAGAAAAAAAAAGTAATTGGTAAATTAAGTGGATATGTCCACTTCAGAAATATTCGAATCAAAGTTACCATGTGAGCATACATAATAGATGGAGTGCACGGCTGAACGTCCTGTAATTGTTTTGAATCTTGATTGATTGGTGGCATGTTCAACTAGAGGGTTTGGCCACACCCTCAAGCAACAACCAACCATGTGCCAAAGGAAAAAGCTCACTAGCTGAGGACATCACTTGAGGCAATTCTTTTTGTTACCTGACTAGTTTTAGGCAACAAGAAATCTATAAAAAAAACCCAATTTCTTTCGTGAGAATGATTATAAAATTGGTGATTAAGTTTTCCGTCAAAGAATATGATACTTTCTTAATGATGTTTAATAATATATAATCAAATTTATATGAAAAAAGTATCTTATGTCATTGAAGTGAGGAATTTATAATTGAAGTCGTCTACGTGATATCTTGAGGGATAGGTCTTCTTTGTTATGGTCAAATGTGATTAAATGATATTATTTCTTAATTGAAAAGCATAGGGGCTCCAACATTTGAGTCATTTAAATCTAGATCCATAGAGGACTTGCAAAAAACACTAACAATAATTAGCTCATATAAATGAAACACATGTGTGTGTGTAAACATTATATATAAGCATAAGTCCATTACGGTCAACAATTTAAGACCAACTTTATGAATTTCTAATTAGTCGAAATGAGAACTTCCTTAACATAGTGATTTTAGTCAACAACGTACATGAATATGATGGCAACATGGTGTTTAAGATGTTTAGGTTTTGAACTCTATAATAGGTAATTTATATCCTTCCTCCCATCAGTGAAGTTCTTATTTTATGCAGCTACAAAATGCACAAAACAATCACAAAATATTGTTTACTTATTAGTAAAATTGACCTTCTTAATGTCATACCATCATTATTTAAGAAGCAAGATCCACAAATGTTAATCCAACATTTTTTTAGAATATAACACTATATACTAGATTATCCTCAACAATATATGAAATTTCAGATTGTTGACATGATTGCATTTGATGTAGGACATGATTAGATGCATGTTGTTAAAGATAGAATCTTATCTTAGTTATAGGAAGTTAGGAGTCTCTTAGTTAGAGTTTTAGTTGGTGTTAGTTACAAAACTTTAACTTTATCTTTTCATAACTTCATGGTTAGAAATTTATCTAGGGTCGGGTGATTTCGAGCTTATAAAAGGATCCAGTTAATTCAATAAAGATCATATGCTTTTATCCAATTATTTCCCCAAAGTTAATTCTTCTACAATCCTAACCAAGGCTGCAAACTTTCCAATGTGTCGCCTGGGCTATTGTGCCAACAACAACCCCATTTTTCAGTGTAGCATTTCAGGTACGAGCAATGTCTCTCTCCTCTATGGTTGGTTTGCAAGCATTGCCTGTCTAAGGTTGATTCAAATCAACCTAAGGCTTCGTTTGTTTTGATGAAAAAGAATTGCCAAGAAAAATAAATTCTTAGGAAAATGAATTCTCGGAAAATAATTTATTTTCATGAATTTGATAGATGATTTAAATAGAGAAGAAAAGTTGTCCTGGAAATATTGGAATGATAAATTAGTGAGAGGAAATGATCTCCCATCTTGAAAAGAGTAAGTTGTTTTCCTATTTTTTAACATACTTTTTTGGTCATTAGGAAATTGTTTTCCAGTTGCCTGTGCCTTTTATTATTACCGAACACTAAAGTTTGAGGAATTCATTTTCTAAGAAAATATTTCACCAAAACAAACAGAGCCTAAGTCTTGATCGAAGATCTGCCACTGTGTCAAGTGGCACCAAAGATATATCAACAATTTCATTTGGGCAGATAGTCTTGCATTGCCATGTGAGACAATCCAACTCAATCTTCAGTGAAATTAAACAAATCAAACAAAACCAATATGAGTGCAAGATGAAAAGCGATCTTCCAAGTTTCAACAGCCAACTATATATTGAAGATTTCCTTGATTGGATAGAAGAAGTAGAATGATTCTTCAAACATATGGAGATAACCAGAGGAGAAGAGAGTCAATTTGGTGGCCTATAAAGTCAAAGGCGGGGCCTCTTCTTGGTGGAAGCAATTGATCGCTTCTCGTAACCTCCGAGGGAAATAATCAATTGAAAAACCACTCCCTTCTCGCTATTATCTCATTCTGAAAATCAGCAAATCACTCGATTTGTTTGAGGCCTACATCAATCAATTCGAGAATGTGTGGAGATGTATACTACTTATGCTCTTGTTGAAACTATTTCCTTGGTAGAAAAGGATGAATGCCATATGGAGAAGGGACCATGAATGTATTTTCACAATCCAGATTCTATACGTGCTTCCTTGCAACCTCTCGTTGTTACTCAAGTACCTCCCGAATCCCTAGTGCAACAAAAAGCTCTTGACAATGCTCTTGCTTCGACTATCATTCCCACATTTGCTTCAACACAAAAGAGGCCGAACACCCAATATGCTAGAACTGAGACAATTATTTGTTATAAATGTCGGGAACCGACACCTGTTCTCATGAATGTCGACAACGCACTCCTGCAACAATGATATTTCTCATGACGATGATGACAACAAACATTTGCCTTTGTTCTCCAATGCCTTCTCTTTGTGCCAAAGAAGCTTACAAGCAATCAAAGGCACATTGTTTTTCGTACTCGATGCACAATTCAAGGAAAATTGTGCGAGGTAATCATCGATAGTCATTGTTCAAAAAATATCGTCTCCAAGACTATGGTGACCAAATTGGGTCTTCAAACTTAACACATCGCTCTCCTTACCAAGTTGGATGGATCCATAAGAGAATTTCCAAGCATGTTTCCCTATCATGTAAAATACCAATATCAAATGGAAAAGGAGACACTATAGTCTATGACGTCTTGGATATGGATGGTTGCCATATTATGCTTCGTCGTCCGTGGCAATTTGATGTGAATTCTACTCATTTCGGCCGTCAAAACATATACACTTTCGAGACCAATGGTCACAAAACAACATTGACGCCAACAAAAGAGAAATATCCTCTAAACCATCACTTAGATGGTCAAGTTTTTTTTATTACCTCTCAGTTATAACTTGTTAATGAAGTCCATGACACAAGTTTGTTCTTTGTTGTTATTTGCTTGCTCACTAGTCTCGAGAAATCTCAGTTGATTCCTTGTGATGTTGCTGAATTGCTCCAAGAATTCTCTTCAATCTTACCCGATTCCCTATCGACTAATCTTCCTCCTAAGTGAGACATAAAACATCACATTGATCTTTTATTGGGAGCTAGCCTTCCTAATCTACCACATTAATCACATGAGCCCAAAAGAACACAAGATCATGCAATAGTAGGGTGAAGATCTTATAAGAAGGGTTTGTGCAGGAGAGCTTGAGCCCTTGTGTTGTTCTGACTCTGTTAGTTCCTATTTATCTTGAACTTGTTTGTTTGTTTTATGCGAACATGACCTATGACACAAGCACTGCGGAGGTTAGAAATCAACTTCTAGGGAAATCTATTCGTTTGAATCCTCAAAAGGTGTGTGATATGCTTAACATTCCCTACTTCACACTAGCACCTTTGCTTCTTATGGTTGGTCCGAGGAGGACATTCCTATGGCTAACACACTCGAGGTTGTTTTTAAAGGTAGAGTCCAAAAGTTTCAAGCCAAGATGAGTCATAGGTTTCTGAGTCCAACCATGAAAATTGTCCATCATATTTTGGTTTCGCATCATGGTCACTTCACCGACCTTTATCTTTTTTATGTCTACCTCATGTATTGTCTTATTCAGCGTGACAATACACGTGTCAATCTTGACTGTTTCATTATTGATACCGTGGCCAAGACACATGAGCAAGTGATAAGTGGCCATGGCCACAATGTTGGTTTACTTTGGCCAAATCATCACCTGTGCACTCCTGAAAAAGAAGATAGCTATTCCATCCAACTTTTAGCCACTTCCTTTCTCTCGTTATGACACCATAGATCGTATTACTCTCCACAAAAAGAAGTTGCATCTTCACGATGATGACTGGCTTGATGGAGATGCGGTTTGTTATGATGACGAGGAGGGAGGTCCTGCTGAAGGCGGCGCTACTATTGGGATTGCTACTGATGCCCTACCAGAGTGGGTGGTCCTCTTGAGGGCAGCACAATGGCGATGGATGAGGATCTTCCACCACCTGTGCGAACATTCTAGAGCCCTCTCATGGTTCTTCTATGCGTGACCCGGACTTCATCATTAAGCGTCTTGAGGCTCTCAAGATAGGAAGGCAGAAACTTTGTGAGGATTTGGCTAGGATGCGGGCAGATCTTTCGGCCTACTTTAGATTTATGGGATTTGATCCCTAGGCGACTTCTCGCTCTGATGACGTCTAGGTCTCAGACTCCCTTTTTGTTGATGTCAAAAAGGGGGAGAATCATGTTGTTTTGGATGTTGGTACTCATGCATTTACTTTGGATATTGGTACTTATACATTTGCTTTGGATATTGGTATGTATTTGCTTTTGATTTTGGTATGTAGTTGCTTTTGATGTTGGTACTTATGTAGTTGCTTTGGATATTGCTTATGTTGAC
The DNA here is from genome assembly GCA_001647135.1 of Pontederia paniculata. Lineage (NCBI taxonomy): Eukaryota > Viridiplantae > Streptophyta > Magnoliopsida > Commelinales > Pontederiaceae > Pontederia > Pontederia paniculata. Next base: position 15,770 of record LTAE01000470.1, on the reverse strand, counting down.
AAATTATCATCTATTTCATATGGCATGTCTTTTTTTATTTAGATTGTCAATCAACACTCTTTTTGATATAAAGAATGATACTCAAATGGTTTTATCATATGAATATGTATATTTATCTTTATGAGGTAAAATGCAATAATTCAGGGGGAGCATATTTGTAAATTTGAAAATTTCAATTCTCTCCAGTCTCCTCAACATCAATAAGTTTGTCATCATAAAAATAGGGGGAGATTGTTGGACTCACAAGTTAAACTCATGATTTTGATGATACCAAACTATAATGGAGACATGTTCACTAATAAATTATTTGAGTGTTGGAAAAGGACAGGTGATATATTGTTATGCTTTCAAACAACATGAAGTAGGAAGTCCAAATGAAAAGTAAAAGGAGTATCAAAGGTCAGATAAACAAATTCAGAAAGTCAATTGAACCTAATGAAGTCGGAAGGGGGGCCAAAGTCGGTCTAACCCTGCACAAGTTGGTTGGACCAAATTCACATAAGAAGCGAAAGTCGATCGAACCAGTGTCGACTGACTATATGCTGACAGTGCATAACAACTAGGTTTGCTGACGAGTCGATCGACCGACCTGACGTCAAGGTTTGATCGACCTTCGTCTGATGAGCCTAACAACTACTTTTTTGATGTCAAATCAAATGAAAAATGTGTGCAACAACTATATTGAAGACAAAAATCTATAAGAGAGGCATTTGAAGGTCAAAGACTGTAGCAACTCAAGGGTGATCAACTTGCAATCTTCTAAGAAGCACAAAAAGAGCACTTAGAGTCTTAACTTTGCAAATTTCTTCTCCCTCTCTATTGTTCGTAATTAGTTTCATCTTGTTAAAGAGAGATTGAGTGAGAAGCCCCTCTTTGTAATCTTGAGAGTGAGCTCCTTGTGATAAGAGGTGTGGTATTGCCTCTTGAGTGAAGAAAAAACTTGGATTTTAAAGGGTTGTTCTTCCTATTTCAAAATAAAATTGAAACTCCGAGGTTCTCAAGTCACGAGAAGTCAGAGTAGGGACGTAGGTCAAAGACTTAGGCCGAACCTCGTCAACAAATAATTGCTCTCGAGTTTGCACCATCTTTCTATTTACTTCATTTATTGATTTGCATTCTTATAATTTCTCTTGATTTGATCGTTTTTAAAATATTTTTATTACACCAATTCA
>LTAE01000470.1:0-14383 GCA_001647135.1 Pontederia paniculata | reverse complement strand
CCCCTCTTGGTGTCAAGTGATCCTACACCTACTATTTTTTAACTTTCTTTATTAACCATACTTTGATATCTAAAATAATTTGAAATAAGTATACAAAGGCACATGAAAGTAAAAGTCAGTTATCAAAGGTCATTTTCACTACTTCTACTTTTAAAATGATCTTTCAATTCTTTTTATTATCTAAGTAGCGATAATTTGATAAATAATAGAAGGAAAGTAAAATCTAGCAAATGGATGGATGCCATCAGGTTTTAAGGTGAAATAGAAAAACTAGGATAGTCTGGGAGAGGTAAGTGTTTATTTACTCTATATGAAAGAGAGTTCGGGATATAGGAGGTAAGTGGAAATAACTCTTAAAACAATTCAGTTTAGTTGAAATAACTCTATATGCAACTTAAGTGGTACTATGAATCTGGCATTTTTTTCATTAATGTAGTTCAGTTGAATTTTTTGCATAACTTAAATTGATGAAAAACATTTTGTAGGCAGTAGTATCTAATTTAGCTAGCAACAACATCATGATCATACTGGACAACCAAATAAGTGAACCAAAATGGTGCTGCAGCAAATATGATGACAATGGCTTCTTTGGAGATAAGTACTTTGACCCTGATGAATGGTTGCAAGGCCTAGAAGTGATGGCAACAATGTTCAACAGCACGAACAATGTCGTAGGCATGAGCTTGAGAAATGAACTTCGAGGTCCCAAACAGAATGTTAGCCTCTGGTACAGGTAAATGATATATTCATGCATCATGCGGTTGTAATATCTTCGTATTCAGAGATCAAAAAGTTAAAAAGTTCATGCCTTCTTAACTAATTTAGGTACATGCAAACAGGAGCTGAGACAATACATGCTGCAAATCCTAGGCTCCTTGTGATACTGTCAGGCTTAGATTATGACAAAGATCTTAGTTTCTTGTCTGAGCAACAAGTAGAACTAACATTTACAAGAAAGCTTGTGTTTGAGCTTCACTGGTATGGATTCTCAGATGGTGGGGATTGGCAGAACGGAAATGTGAATGAGGTCTGTGGAATGGTAGTTGGTAACATCACAAGAAAAGGAAGTTTCCTATTAGAGAAAGGATGGCCATTGTTCCTGTCTGAGTTCGGGGTGGATCAAGGTGGTGGTAATATTCCTGACAACCGCTTCTTGAGCTGCTTTGTGAGTGTGGCAGCTGAACTAGATGTCGATTGGGCCATTTGGGCATTGCAGGGAAGTTACTACATCAGAGAAGGACAACCAGGATTCGATGAGACATATGGTGTGTTGAGTTGGGATTGGTGTAAGGCTAGGAATGCAAACTTTCTTAAGAGAATGGCCGCACTGCAATCTCCCTTTCAAGGTATGATGATAATATTCTAATGTGGTGAATAGTTGAAATATTGATTGATATGGAAACTATTGTTGATTGGTAGACTGTTTCTGTTATGAGCAGAGAATAGAAAGGAGGAAAGATGACACAATAAACACACCCAACACAAATCTTACATGATTTGGAGATGATTTACTATGCCCACTGCTGTCACGGAGATTCTTTTTCACTACTTTTGGTGCAAACCACACGAAGTACATAGTTGTCAAGAAAACATATATATTATGGGACTAGGACAGCCACCACAAAAACATATGACAAATTGCATATCGCAAAAAAACATTCTCGGGGAGCCCCCAAACCTGGGCCTCTAGGCAGAGGGCATTGCCCCAACTCAGCAACACTAGGGCTGAGTGACCGGTCTCCATATGAAACCTCCAACAATTACCAATAAAAACAGTTATGAATATTTTTTTTTAAAAAGAAAAACAGTTATGAATATTAGAATCAGATCCCCCTTGCATTAGCCAATTGCTTTAACTTTGAGTACCCATCATGATCTATAACCAGAAAAATCTCCTCACTAGAAGCAAATTGAGTAATTCTTTTAATCACTAAGCCAAAGGATCGACTTACAAGTTACTTTTTAAAGCCAGATTTGTCAGTAGTATTTAGGCTGTGAAATTGATGATTATACTAAAGGATTGAACGGTATGCTGTTTATATTCATTAGTGCTGATATTTAATCTATGATGCAGGTCCTGGCCTACCAATTGAAGAATCATACAGTGTTATATTTCATCCACTCACGGGACTGTGTGTTCTAGTGAAATCTGAAAAGAATATGCTTGTATTAGGCCCTTGTGCAGAATCAGAAGCATGGATCTATACAAAAAGACATAATCTGATGATCAAAGGTAAAAAGTATTGCTTGAGAGCTGAGGGAGTCGGCCAGCCAGCAAGAGTTGGGACCAACTGCAAGAGTTCCAGCTCAAGGTGGGAGCTAATTTCTGACTCCAAGATGCACCTTTCATCCAAAGCATCCTACAAGCACCAGCTTATGCTTGGACATGGACTCAGATGGTAGCCTCTTTACAAACCCCTGCAACTGCCTAAACAAAAATGGGACTTGCAGTCCAGAGAGCCAATGGTTCAAGATCATCAGAAGCAACAGAGAACTAGTTAGCCAAAAGTCCAACACAATGTCTTCCTGGCTTAGATATGTGTGGAGCAGCTTAAACAGTCTTTCAGATGAAAAAATTGTTATGGAACCAAGTCTTGAATTGAACTTTTAGCAAGATTGTTGATGACCATGCCAATGATTCTTTGGTGGTGAGTTTGTTATATCATATGTAAAGTGGGATCTGAATAAAAGTTTAATTCTATAACATTGATTCATTCAGATTTGTCAAATATAGAACTGTCTATTTAAATGAGGATTCGAGGATCTTGCCTTACTGTATCTCAAGTGTGTTATGTTTAATGTTTTCTCCTATGCTTTACTGGCAATATTTTAATTCTCTTTTGGTAATAGATTGAAGAAAATAGCCGTGTGAACTATATTTTCTTCCTGGATTCAAATGAAAAATAAATGCCTTGATAAAGTTATAGTTAAGATATGGCGTAGCCGGCCATTTATTTATAGACAAAATAGAAAATAAAATATTAGGCATTAAAATAGAAAACTGGATGCTGATCCAAGGACTAACTAAAAAGTCAGAAATATTTATCTAATTTTATTTTTGTTTGAATATTAAATTAGTGAAATGCTATTAGCTACCTATGAACATTGATAGATTTGGATTGAAAACTAAACTTGAGGCTTTTTAATCAAGATTGATTAGCGATTTACCTTCATAATTAATGAAATCTCTAAAATACTATGCTAGTAGGATTAGTAACCCATAAATTTAATTTAATGAGCTCATGCGATTTGGTCAGTTGCATATATAAAGTTACACAATATTAAAAAAACACATCAAACCACCTACAAAAACACACAAGGGTACATAAATGTCACAACGTTATGACGCAATCTACATGACATTGGGAATTTTTCGGCTCAATTACAAAGCCCACCAACACTATTTAGATAAACGCCCATAGATATGGCTTATTTATTTTAAGTTGGTTTTGTTGGACATACACAAACAACAAGGTAGGTACTGACTAAGCAATCAATAAATCTCTTTGGATAACACTTATGTCATGATCCAACTTGTGGAACGAAATAGGATGCTTAAGACATTTGCATAATTAAATATCCTTCCCTTAATATGCATTTGTTGATATCTACAAATTGTAGTATTATATACGGCTTGTGATATCATCTTGATGGAGACATTTAAGTTATATAGCTCACCTAATTAAACAATGCAAATATTATTGAAAGGATATGAATTACTTGTCATTTGGGATTCACATTTTAAGAATACTTTATTTTCTGATTTAGATGATAACCTTTTCTCGATTTTTTATATTTTTCTATCTAAATATTGGCATATCATTTTTTTTAATTATAGGCATATCTTTGTGCAAAGGAAGCAATCATTGACATATGATATACATAATAAAGAAAAATGGATGTATAAATTTACTTTTGTTTTAAACACCTAAAAGTATTACTAATTTAAATTCAAAAAATGAAATTCGTGTAGAATTTTTGGTTTAATCCTTTTTGAAAAGTGAAGCCCACTTTTCTGAACTAAACATAAATATATGTGTTTATACAAAATTTAAATAACAATGAGTTTACATATTACCTCTCTATATATAATATGGTGGGATTATCAAACCGGGTTGAAAAAAGAAAACTTTGGATAGATGATTTTTCGTCGTTAGCCATCATTTTCATTAATCAATATTTCTTCATAGAGTATTTGGTTCTTAATTTTTTACCTTAAGCGTTCGAGGACTCAAGTCAAAGACTTGCGAAAGTGATGTATTTTTGGAGATAATATGAAATATGAACTTCTGGTTGACTACTATATATAGTAATCATTACATGATAAATTTAGATCACATTCACATTGATTCGAATGGATATACGAAGATAAAATAAATAAATTAGATCAGGAACCATTTTCTTCAGCCTCAATGTTTAATGTTGTTGTAACAATTTCTTCTCACTATATATACAAGTTGAAGGTAGGATGTTTAGGTAAGCTACGCGCTTGACAATTGAATACACCGAAGCACAAGTGGATCAAATTAGAAAGGTTTTCATATACTCTTCACTTTTTCTGTGCTAAAAAAAATACTCTTCATTTTTTAAACTAGCTTTTGCCTTTTGTTTCTAGCATATATAATATAAGTTTAAAAAAGTATACAACGAATTAATCAAATTTAGTTGACACAATTAGTTAGCAGAATTATTTCATCAAATTTGATCTGAATATTACTTTACCACTCAAATTTAATAGATCATTTATAAAAAAAGAGTATATAACAAATATCGTGAAATGTTTATATATATAATAAGGAGGTAGAGAGCTTGTAATACACATTTAATTTAGTGCGTGTAATGCCCCAAATAGTAAGGATATTTTTTTATAAAAAAAATTAAATATTATTCATTGTACAAAAAATGTCGTTACTTTTTTACAAATGCACTATATATTCATTTTTTTATATAATAATATGTATTAATATTATATTTTAAATATAGAATATTCTTATTTTATATATCCCACCCACTATAGGCATTATGCTAAACTTATATATATACATATATATATATATATATATATATATATATATGATAACATAAGATAAGGAGCATGTAGCTTATGTTGTGTGCAGCACATGTAAAATACACAAATGAGATCTGCTGGTTGTTTGTAAGGAGATGTCACATGCATATGAATGATACTTTCTAATATTAGCTTTACACATTTTTTTCATATTTTTAATTTCTAGAGTTTAATACTAAGATTTCATTTTCTTTCATTGTCCGATCGACTAGCCATCCAATTAACGTAACTTTTAAAATTAAAACTCTAGATATTAATTTATTATTAGTGCATATATGAGAAGCGTGTGTGTATATATATAAGAGCCTGTACGTAGCTACGCAGAGCTGCTGAAGCTGCAGCAGACATGAAGAAGCCCTTCTTCCACCATCTGCTCCTGGTGCTGGTCCTGAGCAATGGCCTCCTCCAACAGCTCACGACGACGGCGGCGGCGGGGCCGCTGGTGACGAAGTCCCGGTGGATCGTGGAGGGGTCGTCGGGGAAGCGGGTGAAGCTGGCGTGCGTGAACTGGTCGTCGCACCTGGAGCCGATGCTGGTGGAAGGGATGGGGAAGCAGCCGCTGGACACGGTGGCGAAGATGATCGCGTCCATGGGGTTCAACTGCGTGCGCTTGACGTGGCCGCTGTACCTCGTCACCAACGACACCTACGCCGCCATGACCGTCCGGCAGTCCTTCCAGTCCCTCGGCCTCCTGGAGACCGTCGCCGCCATCCAAGTCAACAACCCTGCTCTCCTCGATCTCACCCTCATCGATTCTTTCAAGGTCAGCACGCAGATCCAATACATATATATCTACTAATTACTATGCATAATATATCATTGCATGCAACCCAAGATTTAGGATCTAATTGAATTTAACAACCGCGGTTGGGGATAGAGTCATTCAGAAATTTTTTATTAGAAATCTCACGTGCCACAACAAGCTTCATGATACACTAAATTAATCGAGATTATAATGGATCAGACTCAACCTTTGAACATTGTGTTTTATAGTACCACACAAGTTATAAGACGATACCGCTATTCCTAGGTGATAATAAAAAAAATCTATTTGAATTGCTTCGAATTTTAGAGTATTTCGTTAATATTTTTTGTTGATAATTTTTTATCATATTAAAATACAACTGTACTATTACACTGGCACGGACCTAAGGATTTTAGAGGGGCTAAATTTTTTTTATCAATGTATATTTATATAAAAAATAAAAAAAATAAAAATATATAATATTTTTATATATTGGTCTTTCCTATTTTTTTGGGTTAGATCCATTCCTACTATTACATGATTATTTACTCTTGTAGTTTTATCTCTAATTTATCTTTCTCTTATAAAGTATTGTTTTTTTATAATTGCAAAGTTTTTAAAAATATAAGGAAAGAGTTTAGGAAAAATTACATAAAATCAAACTATAGTAAAGCGTACACTTTTTTGGTAAAAATCCAAGCATTTTGTGCATTTTCGATCGATCGGTCTGGTCAGGCAGACATGTCTGAGCATGTGCTGTCACAATATACATACATATATATATATATATATATATATATATATAAACTCTCCTCTCAGGACCTATGCATGTCTCAACCTCAACAAGTATTTTTTTTAAATAAAAGCGCATCACGAGAGAGATGAACAACTTAATTATTCTAGTAAGATATGTAGAAATGAAGAAGACAATTCTATAGAACAAAAACTGTTCATGAAATACAAGTAATAGGAAACAATCCATCATCTTGGATGTATATGATTTATCCATAAACAATGTAATAAAAAAAAACAATTGATTGGCATGCGTATGCATGTGTATTAATTATGAATGTGAAGGTCATAATCGGGGAAGCTGAATCCTCTAAGTATATTAAGTCATTAACAATATAAGAGTAGTTAGTGGATATGGACATGGATGGAGGAGGCAAACAAGAGTAATATTGAAGGACTATATATGTTTTATAAATTCTCATTTATATATGTTCGTAACTAAGTCAAATAATATACACACACACACATATATATATATAGCTAACCAAACTTGACGCCATTTGTGTGGCCTCTAGCTAAGATTCCTATTCTATTTATACATATATATTTGACAAAGGAACCCTAAGCATAAACTTAATAATTAAAAAGGAAAAACTATCTATGATGACGTGCCACTAAAATTTTAATTGCAATCATTTGAATCTTATATGAAAACATGCACATAAGTACACTATAATAAAGTTAGTAGGTTTAGCAACTCCATTCTTAAATCAAAGAACTTATATCACATACATATATATATGAACCAACAATTTATATGTGCATTGAGTAGGTGAGAATTGAAGGTGGTCGCTTCAAATTATGGATAATAATATATATATAGCGCACTTTTAATGTAGTGTATCAGAAAGTAATGATATTTTTTATATAAAAAAATTTGAATATTGTTCGTGCATATAATATACAAGTGCACTACATTTTTTTTCCTGTATATTTATATATGAACTAATTATGCTATGCTAAAATAGTATATGTTAATTCAAAGCATATGTATGCAGGCTGTGGTGTCTGACCTTGCAGATAACAACATCATGGTGATCTTAGACAATCATGTGAGCACGCCAGGATGGTGTTGTGATAATTCTGATGGCAATGGCTTCTTTGGTGACAAGTACTTTGATCCCAACGTGTGGATCAGCGGGTTGACCAAGATGGCCGCAATGTTTAAGGGCTCAAGCAATGTCATCGGAATGAGTCTAAGAAACGAGCTGAGAGGTCCAAAACAAAATGTCAATTCTTGGTACAGGTAATATATATCTCAACTCTGTGTACTATACATACATAACTATCAAGTAGTTAACTAATACATATACATATATATATAAGTTATGAATAGATTGAATAAAAAAAACTGAACTTCTCGATCTACGGATTCTAGCCTAAGTTTTTTTTCTTTTATTTGAAAATTTATCAATTTCTAAATTTGTTTGCAAATTTATACTCCACTATGATTTTTCAAAAAAAATAAATGTTTAGTCAACAATTGCCACTTGAATGATTAGAAGTTAAACTTTTAATATTTATGAAAACATAAAAATATTAATGTTTTCTGCACATAACATTGACTTTTCTTGATTCTCAAAGTGCATAAGTGAAACGAAAATAACAACAATAATATATTAGGTTCTGAATTCAAACAATTTAAAATTGGTGATATGACATTCATTTATCCATATGGCTAGGCTAATTTTGCAATCAATTTAAAAAAAATATATTTTTTAAAATAAAAACAAAAGGTTAAGCTAGATCTGAAAGTATAACTTTTTTTTTCTTTACAATTATCCTATAGAAAGTTCTCTAGATTAATTGATGGCACTAATTAGTTAGGAGACCAAAAGTGGAATAGAGCAAACTTCTAACACAGTGTGACTAAAGCCCCTTCATTTTGATCAGTTCTTAATAGAAAAAAAAACTTCACTAAATCATAGTACTCCAATAAACTTATCACTTGGCATATACAACAAGTTTAAGGATTGGATAAAACGTTTTGCAGCAACATGCAGATGGGGGCAGAGGCAGTGCACGCCACAAATCCAGACGTCCTTGTGATACTGTCAGGCCTAAACTTCGACCTCGACCTGAGTTTCCTTTCCAAGAGGCAAGTCAAGCTCTCATTCACCGGGAAGCTTGTGTTCGAGCTGCACTGGTACTCTTTCTCCGATGGCCAGGCCTGGGTGAGCGGGAACCTGAACCAAGTGTGCGGAAGGGTGAGAGGGGACGTCATGAAGAGGGCAGGTTTCCTGCTGGATCAAGGCTGGCCGCTGTTCCTGAGCGAGTACGGCTTCGACCAGGGAGGAGGGAACACCAATGACAACCGCTACATGAGCTGCTTGCTGAGCGTGGCCACCGAGCTCGACTTGGACTGGGCGCTCTGGGCTCTGCAAGGCAGCTACTACATCAGGCAAGGAACCCTTGGCTATGACGAGTCGTACGGGCTGCTTGCATGGGACTGGCACAAGACTAGGAACTCCGCCGTCCTACAGAGGCTTCAAGCTCTGCAACCTCCGCTACAAGGTATCCATATACATAGCAAGTTCTCGTGATCAGTATAAGGATCCATCACAGATGTAGAGATCAATACTGTTCTTGACTAAATGCAGGCCCTGGCGTCTCTGACCTCTCGCCCTACGTGATACTATTCCATCCCTTGTCCGGGCAATGCGTGCTGAGGAACGTCTTGTTGCAGTCGCTGTTCCTGGGTCCTTGCAACGAGTCGGAAGCGTGGAGTTACACGCAGCAGCAAACCTTGACGCTGAAGGACTCGCTCATGTGCGTAAAGGCTGACGACATTGGCAAGCCGGCCAAGCTCGGAGTCTTCTGCAGCGACGCCGGCTCCAAGTGGCAGTTGGTGTCGGACTCCAAGATGCACGTTTCGGCCGCGGTGCCGAGCAGCTCGAGCGGCTTGTGCTTGGACGTCGGCGCCGACGGCAAGACCGTCGTGACGAATCCGTGCAAGTGCTTGAGCAAGGACAAGGACTGCGACCCGGAGAGCCAATGGTTCAAGATGGTCCAGAGCACGAGGAGCGTCAATAAGAAGTCCATCTCTAAGTTGTTGTCCCCAGTAGGAATATTGAAGCTTCTTAGGAGGCACTTTATTGATCTCCTCGTATGATTTGTTTTGTATTCCTGCTGGACGAACGACGACATCACCAAACCTTGGTTGGTTAATTTGTTACTTGTAATAAAAAGGGGTTCTCCTTTATTTGTTGTTCATCTTGTTTGATCATATTTTGCAAAGATAGTTGTTCTTCAATCTCTTAAAATTGCGAAACGCATGGATACACGATACAATTTTTTTCAAAAAAAAAAGTTCAAAGAATGTGTAATGCGGTACATCTATTGTGCACATTTGAAACGTTTATGTGATAAAAGTACATCAGATTGATGACACATCAAACTTCAAGAAGTTTTGATGGAATGTAAAAACAGAACCTTCCAGATTTCAAATGAAAGGTATCTGAGACTATTTGACATCAGAGAAATGAAATAGGCAAACTTATTATCACATCGATGCTCAAATTAATCTAAGATGGAAAAAAAAAACATTTGGCACTATGCTTAGTTCATCAGCAAAATCCAACTATCAACAACAAAATTACTGTAAAGGTATTGCTAACTGCTTACTGTATGCAATATGTTGTGCAATTATTACACGGCTGCTGGAGCTTCTGATGCATCTTTTTCCTCAGTTGCAAAAGGTATGGGCTTTGTGGGGGCAGGCAAGCGTCCTACACTGTCAACCTTATCTCGTTGCTTAGGTGGGGGTCTAGCAGCTCTTGGTAATAGGCGTCCCTTCTTGGCAAACCACTCTGGCTTGAGAAGTGCCCGGAACCCCAGTTTGTTGTAGTATACCTTTCTCACAGACCCACCAGCAGCTTCTACTGCTGCCTTGGCACGAACAGTGACCCTTGAAACCTAAAGATTGCAAAGCTCAGTAAGAGAATTGAGCTTTTGTAAGAGTCAATGTTGATCCATTGAAAGTAAAGCATTTGCTAAGCAATGTCTCACACCAGTACTATGGTGGCTATAGCTAGAAAATGGGATTCCGGCATCAAAAGGATGTAAACATAGCATCGCTGGGCAGAAAATAAAAGAAATCAATGATTTGACTAGTTTCATAAAGGGAATCTTCATTTTCCAGCAAAGAAGCATTTGTTTCACTAAAAATATGTTGTAGAGGAAAATTATTTCTGATGGGAAATTTTCCAGAAAAATACTTGTGTTCCACTATTTAATTGTGTAAGAAAAAATAATCTATTATGCTATATGCATATATATATATAATATAGTACATGTAACCACCATAGGTAATATTCTGACTTCTAATTCGGTCTTTAAAAATATAGCTGATCATTAATGAATCTGCAACAAGTTCCACTAGATGAAACCAGAATAATGGAGTAAAAGAATTAATAACTCAATTGAAAATCAATATGAAGCCTTCCTGACTATAATGTCATTTTAAAGTGTTCATTTACCATAAGGAGATGAGAATGTTTCAGACATAGCATCCTTTAGTTTTGACAAAAACAATATAAGACAATTCAAATAAGCAATCTAAGACAGTTCAATATCACTAAATTAGAAGTTCCTGACATCTTAACATGCAACATTAAACTCTTACAATTCTGCATGCCGGTAATGAATAATGTCAGAAATCAAATCCAACAAAATACAAGCATAATGCTGGAATTACTAGGATAACTGTAGGACAGTTAAAATCAGAGAAAGCAAACATTGCAATAACACCTGAAACCTACTAGAGCTGTCATGTACTGAGTTATTTTTAGATATTTTAAAAGAGCTGTAAAAAACCAGTGGTAGGTGGCTTACCTCAAGATGAATCGGCCATTTGATATGTTCTGCACCACGACCCATCAATCTAACACCATCCTCTATTTGCTTGCCTATTGCACCTGTATCCTATGGTTACCAAACTCACCATTAACATGAAGTAAATAAATACATTTTGCTAACAAGAATTAAATACATTCTGTTGTGTAACAAATGAATCAAGTACCTTAAGAGTCTTCATCGTAATAAGTTCTGATGAGTCAATTTTTCCAGCATTTATGAGCTTTGCTATCTTTCCCAGCCCTACAGGCTATTGACAAGAAAAGAAAACGCTCTGACATATCAACTTACATAAAAATGATCTTCAACAAAAAATAATAAGAAGTTACAGGAAAAGTCCAAGTTAAAGAACATGTAGTTAAAAGCTTGTATACATATTAAGAAAGAAAAACATCTCAAAGGTTGATACACCCATAATAATAGAGAACCATGTTTTTTATTCATCAGCGTTAGACCACGACCATTAATTCTCTGATTTATTTCTTATGCGAACAATGGAGAGGAGACATAGATACAAAGGAATTATAAATATTAATATTGTCAATTACAAAAAAATAATAGAAGAAAAAGCTGTTTAGCACAAGACTAGACTCAAAACAAATGCCAAGAAAATGAATAATTAAGCGAGCAAGTATTACAATATATAGATGCATGATGTATCAAAGCAAAAAGACTGGTGAATAAGGTGAAAGTTAAAACAAATGCAGAAGGAAAAAAGTCCTAAGAGTTTCCATCAGCAATAAAGTCATAAAAAATACACTACAATGATCAAGGATAATCTTCTCTTACAACACTATTATGTTAATCATTCTTGTATTGTATTTGAGCTACCATACAGATCTGTACCACTTCAACAAGGCATTCAATGCAACAAGTTGCCCACGTGTTCAATACACGATTAAGTATAGACTAACTGAATGCCTTCATATGATCTCTCATGAGATAGTGGTTGCGATGAACATGAGTTAGTAATTCTTTTGTTCTTTTTTTCACAGGAAAAAGCATCTAGTGGAGTAGTAATACAATGCCAAAGTATTCAACCAATGTTGTTTCAATTTTGCATGGTAATTGACTTCAAATTACAAATATTCAGATTACTCTTATCAATATCTAGAAAGTATTCACCCAATTCCAAATGAAAAAATAAAACACGCTGCTAATATGATACATATTCTTGGAATGATTAAATTAAGACATTTGTAATATTATTACCAAATACATATTCTACAGTTCAACAGCTATAACTATATATTCAAGTGTCCTTTTTATGCATAGTGTGAAACATTTACACATGATCGTATATTTTTTCGGTCTTTAAATCCAATGTAATTTACTTACAAATTTAAAATCGACTCCCTTTCAAACTACGCTTATTCCACCTTATTCTTTCTCCAAGCATATGCATCATGCAGGAAATTTTCTGATTGTAATTAATAAGTCGGACTACACAAAAGGACCCCTGATTCAGCATCAAGTTGTCAAACAAATTGGTCACACATTCTTTTAAAAACGGTAAATCTCAACTTCTTTTTGTCTACGATTTACATATATGGAGAGCAATCAGACATCAATGATTGAAAAGAGAAAAACCATTCTTGATTACCATGTTGTGGAAGGACTGCTAGGGTTCATTAATTATGAAGTGCTACTGTATCAAAAATTCATGTGCTCTCTATAAAGCTACAAAGACCTCTGGATCTCGACTGGACTAAAATTCATAGTATTCACCGTTTTTCTATATCATGTATAATATTTGCTTCCACGCATAGCATTTTTTTTTATTTAATGCATCTCAAGGTAAATTTCGCAAACACATTTTAGCATATAGAACTTAACACATCGCAACTGTAACTTACAGAAGGCAAAGTGACAAGAGCAAGACGATTCGTCGAATACCTGGAAGGTGAGACTGAACGGATTCTTGAACCCGCGCCGAGGGAGCCGACGCCTCAGCGGCGTCTGCCCGCCTTCGAACCCGAACTTGTGCGTCCCTCTCGCTCTCTGCCCCTTGTGTCCCCTCCCCGCCGTTTTCCCCTTGCCGGACCCGATTCCCCGTCCCTTTCGCTTCTTCTTATGCTTCGCCCCGGGGTTATCCCTCAGATCGTTCAGTCGCAGAAGGCTCACGGAAGGCGTCCCTGACAACGCCATTCCGCTGTAGGGGGCATTCCAAGAGATCCCATTGGCCGGCGAAGAAGCTATCGCCGAAGGCAAGTTCGGCCGGCGGAGAGATCCGGTGAGGGCGGCGACGATGGAGGAGGAAGATGTTGGAAGAGGAGAGCGATGGAGGTGGCGGTGGAGGAGGTGGGCGGAGAGGAGGGAGAGGCGGCGACGCCACATCGCCGGACGACAAATAAGAGGAGGACACGAGCTGATGGAGCACTCGGCAACAGAGCCAGAGGGAAAGGGTTTTGGAACCGTTATTAAGTTCACCGTAACGGGAAACACCAGGACCCTCTTTTGGCAACAAGAACCGGATCAAAATTTCAGCCCTATTCCGATAGGGTTCTGCCAAACGTGAATTATTTGACAAAACTCGAGATAAAATTAGGTCATCAGAATCTAGGATCACGTGACACCGGTTCTGATAGAACTTGGGGTCACGTGACCCCGGTTTTGATAGTCCAAGTTCTTGCTCGACGTTTTTTTCTTAACTTTATTTCTTTTCTTTTTATTCTTTCTCTTTTTATTTCTTTTTCTTTTTTAATTTATTTTAGCTTTACGATTAAATTTGAATTATTAATATTTAATCTTAAAAAGTAAAAAATTAATTTTATATTAATTAATATTAAAATATAAAATTATTTGTACCGTAATTTTATAAAATACTTTTTTTATATTATCCTTCCTTTTTTATTTATTAAACATTATTAATTTTATTTTAAAAGTTAATGATACTAATATTAACGTATATATATATATATATA
>LTAE01000469.1:63979-82340 GCA_001647135.1 Pontederia paniculata | reverse complement strand
TTTTTTCATATTTTTTAATTATTTTTTTATAATACTTGGCATCAATTGTGTTTTAAAAAATAAAGAAACATATTTTTTTAATGTTTTATAATGATTTAAAAGATATAAAGTATAAATTTGTAATATATTTTAATTTTAAAGTAATATAAATTTTTTATTAAGAATAAATTAGTTTAAATTTAATAAAATATATATAAAAGTTCGGGTCATCGGGTTGGGTCGGGTTGATCGGGTTCGAAAAATTAAAATCCGTACCCGACCCGTTGGTGATCGGGTTATGGTCGGATCGGTTCGGATTGGACCCGACCAACGATCCGATCCGACCCAATTGAGATTGGGTCGGTTCGGATCGACGGGTTCATCGGGTCGATCCGACCCGGTGAACACCCTTAGCGACGGAGCTCTATCAGAACACGAATTGTACTCAGGGCACCCTGAAAGAGACATGCATGCATTCATCCTTTTGTTCTTCACTTACCTACTCCTACCCGCATTACATCCCTAATTGCTTATATCAAAAAAAAAAAAAAATTATATCCTCCTACTTCATCCTCCTAATACTCACATGAAAAAATGCCCCATAAAATTAATTTATTTACAATAGATGCCATTGTGAGATGTTATGAGGATGATTAGGCTAAAGTTTAGAAGGATATAGTAAAACTCTATCAAAAAATAAGAAACGTTTGATCAAATGTTGATTATTAAAATTTAATTCATGGTCACGAAGAGTAAAAAAAATATGACTCGTAAAAGTTTATATTAGTTTTCAATATTCAACAACTATATATTTTTTTTATTTCGTCGATATTTAGATTACTTTTTTGTGAAATGACTTAGTAGTGCTTATATGTGGCATACTGACGTGCCGGTCAATATTTTTAACTACCAAGACAAAGTTTAAGAGTTAAAACACATTACTTCTGTTAAAAGTTAAAAAGTTAATAAATTTTCGTTTTAACTCTCAGGTATTCGAGTCAAAGCTAATAACGGACAAACTAAAATAATTACAAATTAATCATTTTAATTAAAAATTATGAAAAATAAATGACATGTAACACCTCCAATTCATTCAAGAAATTGTTCACTTTGAGCTCATATGACCCGCACGAATTTAAAACACGTCTTGATGATAAGGAAGAATGTTATATATAAGCTCATGACCACCTCCGTGTTTTGTCCATGTGAGACTAACTTTCATTCTCATCAACATGGGGCCTTACAATCTTCTCCCCTTCAGGGCTCAACGTGCTCATTGAGTCTACCCACATAGTTCAAGTGAGCACGCGAGGTTGGCTCTGATACCTTCTGTAACACCCTCAATTCATTCAAGAAATTGTTCGCTTTGAGCCCATATGACTCGCACAAATTTAAAACGCGTCTTGAATGGTAAGGAAGAATGTTACATATAAGTCAATGATCACCTCCGTGTTTTGTCCATGTAAAATTAATTTTCATTATCATCATCATAGGGCCTTACATCTCATACGCCATGTAGACATCATTTGGTCCAAGCACGAGTGAATCAATTACTGACTAAATAAAATTTGAGTGATTTAAATAAGTTGAACATTAATTTTTGATAACTTAAGGAATTGACCATTAGAAAATATATTAAAACGATCAAATTTAATTAACTTAGCGATTGCCATTGTGTCTCGAGATCGATAAGAACGAATGGACTTATATTTCTCGAAATCACCGTGATTTTTTTTTCAATTTCTCAAGAAGTCTAGATGAAAAAAAAAGAATTAAAATCACAATACTTTAACATAAGATAGATCATATAATTCATATGTCTTCCCATAAATTCAAAATAAAAACGAAACAAAAACCATTTTTCTCGTATAACTTTGTTTTCCTTGATCTACTTGTGCTAAAATAAAAGAATAAACAGTTAACGTTATGAAAGACAAGTATTTATTTACCTTCCAAAGCAAGAGGGAAAAAAAGAGTATAAAAAGAAAATAAAAACAAAAACTTGGATCCAATCAAACCTCAGGGGCACGTGCATATGGGCTGG
This sequence comes from Pontederia paniculata, assembly GCA_001647135.1. NCBI lineage: Eukaryota > Viridiplantae > Streptophyta > Magnoliopsida > Commelinales > Pontederiaceae > Pontederia > Pontederia paniculata. Next base: position 80,317 of record LTAE01000469.1, on the reverse strand, counting down.
CCCAAGTTTGAATTAATTGAAGACACGGGCCATACTAAAATAAAAAAGGCCCATGTAGTTTTCGGCAGGCCATGTCTTTGGATTGACTGCTTTGAGCTCTCTACACAAAACCCTAATTCCATCACTCTCGCTTCTCTCCATTTATTTCGGCTGAAACCGCCGCCGCCGCGCCGCCCCTCTTCGAGTCAGAACCAGTGGAAGCTCTCCTCCCCTTCTCCAATGGCAAGGACCCGAATCCCGATTCGAATTCCTACTCCTTCGTTTGTTCTTTGCATGATCATCTCTTTGGTTGTCGTCAGGGTATCGATCTCGTCGCCGGTGGTCGGAGCAACAAGGCGAGGCGCACCGCCCCCAAGTCGGAGGATGTCTACCTCAGTCTTCTCGTCAAGGTATGCGTCTTCATTCCGTGCAGAACTTTTTTTATCTTCCATTTCCGTAGTTTTCAGCAGGTCGGGCTGTTGAGTTCGATCTCATGTTGTTGCTTTCCTGCTTTGGAATCGGTCAGCTGTATAGGTTTCTGGTGAGGAGGACCGGCAGCAAGTTCAATGAGGTGATTCTGAAGCGGCTCTTCATGAGCAAGATCAACAGGCCGGCCATCTCCCTCAAGCGCCTCATCAAGTTTATGGATGGAAAGGTGCCTCCTTTGTGTTTTTTTTTTCCTTAAATGTGTCTTCTTTAATCAATCGTTTGGCTTCTTCCATCGACTTGTCATTGATGGGTAGTTCGTTGTGTATTATATCAGGAGAATGCAACTGCTGTGATCGTTGGGACCGTAACTGATGATAAGAGGGTTTACGAGGTCCCTGCAATGAAGGTTACTGCCCTCCGCTTCACGGAGACTGCCAGGGCCAGGATCCTAAAGGCTGGAGGAGAATGCCTCACCTTCGACCAGCTTGCCCTTCGCGCCCCTCTTGGGCAGAACACGGTATGTCGTAGTTACATCTCTTTATTTCTTCACCAAATGGTCCACAACAGGCAAAAAATAGATTGATTTGCTTTTATAGATTTAGTTGTACAGAATGTGAGGATCCTGTACTTGTTTAAGGATTTAGCTTAATGAATTTGATGAAAGCTATTCCCATGGAGCACAATGCAGAATGCTTTGAATAGTAATTAAACATTTTTATCTGGTACTGAGAAATTACTTATCAGTTTGCAGAAAGGGTGTAGTCTAAATAAATGCATACTTTTTATCTAACTATAAGGATCTCCGTGATAAAAACACCTGAAATCAAAATGATTGCTTATATTCATTTCTACTTCAATATGTAGATTCAGCTTTTTCTTTGAAATCAAACACATTCTTTTGCATCTAGTAAAGAATGGTTCTGCTTATTTATGCATTAGGCATTACGAACTGCTATTTTTGGTTATGTGATTGGTTGGAAAGATGGAGGATTATTGTGTATTTTTTACAGGGAAATGATTCATTTTCTGAACATTGGTTTGATTTTTTATGCCATTGATTATTAGTATATCAAGTATGCAAGATTTTACATCAAAATTAGATTTTATATTTCAATGTATTGTCAAGTCATGATGACTGTCCTTAATATAATTTGCTTCTTTTTTGGTTTCCTATGATGGTTTATTAACCATGCTAATACTGAAGTACTGATTAATATATTTCCACTTCTTCTGAGGAAACCATTTCTTTCAGTTTTTTTGCCACCTTTATTTCTTCCAAGCTTTCATTTTGTTTTCTTATGCATTTTTTTAGGATTATGCCGTTTGTTTTTGTGCCTTAAATGCAATACAGATTGCTATTTTGGTTCATTCCCATAGTCAGCACTCAGCATTGCATTCAAGGTTTACATGAAAAATATTTTTTTGTCGAGTCTCATGATACCGACCACCAAATGGATAACCAAGAAATATATTGGTGGTCTGAACGAACTTACTGCTTTGATTTTTTTACATTTGTCTTTTGTTTTACTTTTGCCTGCTAAAAGTTCCTGTTTTGGTTGATAGGCCTGAGGATTTTTTTGTAGCTATTGTGCAATATTTCTTTTACTCTGCATATAGCTTTGCAGTAGATAACTTCTTTCAAAGGAGCACACGTTTCTTTCTGAACTTGGCTGGGAGTTGTTTGTGATCTCTTTACTCTGTCATGTTAGAGAGACGAGATTACTCTTATTGTATTATTTTATGCTTTTCTTATTGATGTCATAAAGAAATCATAGTACAATAACTGTAAGAGTGTTAATGCAACAAATTATTTAATTGTTTTAGGGCCTATCACTTTTGTTCATTATATTAATAATGTATATATTTTTTATTCCAAACAATTCGTATGACAGTGAACTTCTTATCCTTCAAGTCGTGCTTCCTTAACCTTGTTACATTGAAATGATTCATGTGTTTGAGACTATGACTGTCTTCGTCTCTATTTTGATCAAGTGGTGTAATTAGAATCTTAATATATTTTTTATGTTATCAGTGACTTGATTATCTATTCTTTCCACTTGTAACGGATGACTTATCAGTTATTTTCTTGGTACAGGTTCTCTTGAGGGGACCTAAGAATGCTAGAGAAGCAGTTAAGCACTTCGGCAAGGCTCCAGGTGTGCCACACAGCCATACCAAGCCATATGTCCGCTCCAAGGGCAGGAAATTTGAGAAGGCAAGAGGAAGAAGAAACAGCAGGGGTTTTAGGGTCTGAGCACTGTTCGGCTTGTTTTGTACCGTTGGAGATGAATATATTGTATGCTCGCTGGCCTACATTTTTAAGCTTAGTTGCCTCACCTTTAAGCAGAATTTTTGTTTCCAAGGCTCCCCTTCATGTAGCTTGTTCTTTGTTATGAATGATGGATGTTAATTTTGACTTTAACAATGGTGATGCTGTTTCTTTTTTCCCAACTATCTCCTGCGTTCTTGTTAGGTTTGCATGAAATGTTATTATGTGATATAGATATAGTTGGTCTGTGTCTACATGCAGACTTATTTTATGAAGGAGGTGGAGTAGTAAAGAACTCTTTCTTGTTTAAGGAGATTTTTTTGTTTAAAGAGATTTTGAGTTCGAATTTTTTTTATATAAAAAATGTTTGTTGGGAGCTTCACTCATTATATTGAGGTATTCTATATGGGGCAAGCTAGTGACATCGGATAACGTGGGCCAATCCGAAAAAAATTGCAAATTTATTTTCTTTGGGATTATTGAATGTGGAAAATGCTTACGATAATCGATATTGGTATATCGAAAATCATTTATGCAGGTATTGCACATTTTTTTGGTTAATATTATTTATTTTTATTATATGGTCAAGATCTTTTCAAAATTGATTGACGAAAAATGCATTTTTAAAACGAAACGAAAATTCGCGCTTCACACTGTAGTTTGAAACTTTTGATGCAGCATTAGTGTTCGGTTTCTCTTAATCAAGTAGTTTTCTTTTTCTTTTATGGAGCTTTCGTCAGTCTTTCTATTTTTCAGTGTAATCTTTTGGTTTGAAAAAGAGTTTACACAAGTTTTTTTTTTATTTTCTCAGCCTTTAAAACCGTTACTCCCCGAACTCATTTTGTCAGGTTTTATATTTTTTTTTCTATTGGTACTACAATTTTGAGAATTTCTTCGTTCGAACTCTGGAAAAAATTGAATTAGAAAAGGAAAAAAAAGGAAAAACAAATGGGTGATTGAGCTTGAAATTGGGGAAAATATTTGGGCTTTTATGGCACGTATAGACGAAGCATTAAGTTGGGCCTAAAGACCATGGGCTGTCGAGTGACCACGTTGCTTTAGATGTAGGTGTCAGCATGCTTTCCAAATTATACACTTCTCTTCCTCGTTTTCTCCACTTCTCCACCGTCTCCCAAATCATGGCGACGGCCTGTCACAAGCTACTAAGCGCCGGCACCAAGATCGTCGCCGTCGGCCGGAACTACGCCACCCACGCCAAGGAACTCGGAAACGCCGTTCCCAAGGTCTCCGCCGCCTCCCCCTCACCCCAATTTCTCCTCTTCCTCCACCCCTGTGATCCGCTTCCCGTTCGCCTTTTGATCCATTTTGTTGCGGTTTAGGAGCCGGTGCTCTTCCTGAAGCCCACATCATCGTACCTCCACGACGGCGGCGCCATCGAGGTTCCTCATCCTCTAGAGGCCCTGGATCACGAGGTGGAGCTCGCCGTCGTCATCGCCAAGAAGGCCCGCGCCGTCTCCCCGTCCGCCGCCATGGACTACGTCGCCGGTTACGCAGTCGCCTTGGATATGACCGCCAGGGAAATCCAAGCATCAGCTAAGGTGATCCACACTTTTTCCTCAGCGTTTCCGTCGTGTTGATAGGTGGAAGAGAACATTTGATTCTCACAAATGCTTTTCTTAGTTGGTCACAATTTTTGCAATTTTTCTTCTTTTTGTTAAGATCTTGTGATAATATGATCTCCGACGGCTTAACTGTTCCCAAGTAGATAAGATCACAATTGGAAAATCTGCAACAACTCCAAGTAGCATAAGTGGAGAATCCTGTATGATCTCCAACAACCAAACAGCTCAACTCAGTTGGTGATCAACTTGTGTATATTCATGGTCAAGTATCTCAGGATATGTTCAAACATATTGACAGACAGAATTAACGGCAAAGGCAAGGTCGAGATGAGTGATCATGACATACTGAAGAGAGCCATCCACTTGCTTGTACAAAAGAGGATCATCACGAGGAGAGGAACCACTGACCCAAAGTCATGTGCCACTTGACATAGGAGGAGACCGATCTAGCATGTATCATGTTGGCCTTCTTTAAGATGTTAAGATATGATATGATCTTGTGATGATATGATCTCCAACGGCCAAAGTTACAACTGCAGTTGTGATCTTATCTACTTGTTGCTGAACTGTTCGGCTCTTGGAGATCATATCATATCTTAACATTTTTTTTATTGACTTCTAAAAAAAACACTTTTTTTATTGATATATTCGAACATATGAGGTAATATATGAGGAATTTCCTGGAAAATTAGATGCCAATGTTGTTCCAATTGGGATCACGAATTGTTTGTAGGACTTCCCAAGAAAAAGTTTCTATACAAAAGCAAAGTATTTTGTCTGTCTGGTTCTATACATTATGCATTCTTATATTTTTCTCAGTTTTTTTTAATATATTAATTGTGTTGCTTCTATATTATTGTAAAGATTACCTCTAAGCATGGAAGTTTATGTGGCAATTGATTCTGAAAGTGGCTAATTATCAATTTGTTTGCAGTCAGCAGGTCTTCCATGGACAGTGGCGAAGGGACAGGATACATTCACTCCAATTAGTGCTGTTGTATGTAAAAATCCAAGTATTTTGCAAGTTCTTTGTCTACTTCCTCGTGTGTCTGTGTACTTTTGTCCCGCTTTCATTTTCCTAGAATGTTACCTGTTCGTCGTATATGTGAGAACTGTGTGTCATTGATTTACATTATGCTTGTAGATTTGAGATTTTTTTGTTAATGTAGCTATTTTGGGTTTCTGCTTATGTGGTTTTCCACCATTTGATTCCCTGCGAAGGTTGGTTATTTACCATGTCTTCATTTTTTTGTCTATGAAGCTGCCCAAGTCAATGGTGGTGGACCCTGACAATTTGGAGTTGTGGTTGAAGGTGCCTATGTTAATTTTTTTTTTGCTCATCTTTCATGATGTTGATATGTATTTACATTTTTCCTTATCTACTGTCATTTCTTTGTAGGTGGATGATGAATTTAGACAGAAAGGCTCAACCAAAGACATGATCTTCAAGCTTCCTTTTCTTATTAGTCACATTAGTTCAATTATGACGTTAATGGAAGGAGATGTGATTTTAACTGGTAATTCACTTCTCATTTTTCACAATAAAATGATATCATAACAAAACTTATAGTAATAAAGAAAGAAGAGGTAGCACTGAATATGTGTATCTAGAGATCTGGTAGCTGCCAATGCTTTAGGGTCCTTGCTGCCGTGTACATGCTTACGACATTTGCTATTCTACTAAGCTAGTAATCATACCAGTTCTTTGCATTATTGCTATGCTATTAATTGTACTTGGTTATTTTGGGATATCAAAGAGTTGTTATATCTGTATGTTTTGATCTTTCTTGAGATTCTCATTGTTTAACTTCACTTTCAAAAGAACTGTAGTTTTTATCTCTTGAAATTTTAATTACTGTGTGCTCCTTATTAGTCTGTCTAGAACCGTCTATAAATGCTTATGTTACTCTTGTTGGTGCATGATTCACATTTAGAAAGCTGAGTATCTGGTTTCGGGTTTTGGAACAGTTTCTATCCTATGTAATTATTTCTTATTAAGTTCTGGATTTCTTACCACGGAACCTAGTTCAGAACTGTAATAAACCTTCTAAGCGTGGTTTGTCTATATAATGGTGTCACCAAGGAACTTCCTATGTATTTTGGCAGATTAATGGCTCTGTGATTAGTAATTACTTAAAAGGTCAATATGATATTATTGTTATTTTTGACATGCTCCAGAAAAAATGGTAGATCACGAAGAAAAGTTAAAACATGAATTAGCATCTACTATATATACAAATGTTCCATGTGCAGTGTATATGAACTGTAATTAGTCTCTGTGTGTTGTTCATTTAATCATTTCATTTCCAAGTTCAGTTATTTAATGATAAAAGTGGAGGATCTTTAAAAAAAATTAAGTCAGTGCTTTCTATTTCAAAGAATACATCTACTTTATGTTGCATAATTATTATGAACTAAACCAAGTAATGCATTGCATTTAATGGTCATTTAAAATACCTTATGTTTCTTACATTTTATCTTACATTTGCATAGGTACTCCTCAAGGTGTTGGTCCTGTGAAGATAGGTCAGAAAATCACAGCTGGAATCACAGGTTTGATTGATGTTCACTTTGATGTCCAGAGGCGCCAAAATCCATTGAGCTAGAAACGTAAACACAATCAGCCCTCAAAATGTGGTACTTGATATAAGCTGAACTGTTTGCTGGCTGAGCAAGGAAATTTTCTCATCTAATATCCCACTAGACTTTTCCATATCTAATCAAATAAAAGGCCTCGCTCATTGTACATGTTTCATTCTTCCTCTGGTAGAGACATTGTTGTTGTACTTTCATGATCTTCTTTTTTACTTGGTACCCAGTTATGGGGAGGCTTCAAATTGTTCATGTGCATCCTCACTCAATCTTGTTGAACTCTAGAGCTTAGGTAGATTCGCTTTTTGGTTCATAGAATCGTATCTTAAAATCGTATCGTAAAGTCGGAGAGTTCATATACCTAACAAATATAGCTATAAAATAAGTAATATGTTTTATCATCAAATAAATTTTTTTATTAAGCATAAAAAATATATAAGCATCACGATTTTGACTCATTGACTATTTTATTTTTGAATTTCATTCTTCCAAAATTATATTAAATAATTAATATTTTAAAATAATTGTATCATATAAAATTGTGTATATTTGCATAGAATCGTATGAACTTTATAAGTAAATTTTGAAAGTTTATGTTCCTATAAAATTGTACATTGATTTGATTCATTTTAGTAACATTAATTCGTAAGAGTTTAAGAGTTAATTTGAGAGTTTAAGCTTGTCCTCTCTCGTGTAAGCAAAGTTGAACTTATACCATCATCATTAGGAAATCAATCAGCAGCTTACATGGGTTCTTACCCATTAAATTTGAGAAAAAAAGGGTAGATCTGAGAACTTTGAATAGAGAACTCACTGCTAGGATTCTCTCAGCATTCATAACCTACTCTTAGGAGGCAAATATTGCTTCTTCAGGTCATCAGAATTCTGGTATCCGTTACAGTAAACTTTCAGTTGATAGAAAATAAAGCCACACCACGAGCTTGATACGGCTGAAGAATTTCCTGGAAAATCTGGTAAATAGAGCATACATGACTTATATCCGAACTGTGATGAAATCAAATATGTGCTGAAAACTGTCAGGGACCCATTAACTCAACATTAGAGCTTTGTCATGAGACTGACATTCCAAACTGTCGTAGTTGATCGTGCCGGAGATCTGCCTAATATGCTTGCCGTCGGCCATGGAGGCAATGCCATGTTTTCATCAGGTGAATCCCAACTCTCTAGGGATGTAAATCAATAACAGAATGCTAATAAATTCTTTCCACTAAATTGAATATGTTAGAGCCTAAAAGAATCAAAAGCCACATCAGAATAGTAGCAGATGCATCTTCGTCGGTCGGACTCCGGCCGTGGCGCTCCGGTGAACGCGCCACATCTGGACAATGGATGGGGAACAGTATGCAGCACCTGCTGCTCCTAAAGCTCATCCGATGATCTATGTGTGGGTAATACCATGTTGTATGTTCTCTAACTTATGCAGTATCATGTTATATGAATTTGGAACAGATGATTGTAGTATCAGTAATTAACTCGAGAAGCTAATTACTGAATTCCTTGGGGCAATGGCACGATCAATGAGGCCACTGCTCTCATTCTATCAGGCTTAAACATGCATCGCTGCCATGAACACGGATCCCAGTCGTGCCCAGCCAAAATAACCTAGTTCTGCTGCATCATATAATTAACGAATCCAGTTAAGAGATCAATCTCAATAGAAACAACAGTTCAAGCTCTGACTTCCACCATTACCTTATCATAATATAACACAAGCATACGGTAAAAATTCTACCACCTATAATTTATATAACGTTATGAAATCATATCTTAAAAAAAAACATAAATTGATAGATGAATCCAAATGAACGATCTTAGTGGTTTTGTTACGCTATTATTATCTGCTTAAGTAAAATAAAATGAGGAACACAACATCAAGTCAGGATGGCCGAGTGGTCTAAGGCGCCAGACTCAAGTTCTGGTCCTCGTGAGAGGGCGTGGGTTCAAATCCCACTTCTGACATTTTTTTTCCTGAATATTTTTTTTCATACAGATTTTAAGAGTTATTTCCACATAACTTTGTCAGTAGTTTTGTATTATTTTTTTTAATGTTAGGTTCCTCTTAATTAACTCATCTAGCTAAATCAAATTTAAGTTATATTCATCTACTTTAGGATAATTAGCATTTAATTCTATTTGGAACAAAACATCTCCCCCAACAATATATTTATCTGAATTCCAATTTAAAAAAATCGCTTTAGCCAAATTATTATGCGGCTTAAAGATACCACGCTTATTTTAGAGATCATTTTTCCCATTTTCCCTGCTAATTAGAAAGTTATTAGTAATATAACTATATCAATTTTTTATACCTACTTAACTTCGATGAAAGAAAAAAAATGAATGTTTTTCTTTTGTCAGAATCGAATTGGACCGTTTGGTTCGGACATTTTTTTCATACAGATTTTAAGAGTTATTTCCATATAACTTTGTCAATAGTTTTGTATTGTTTTTTTTAATGTTAGGTTCATCTTAATTAACTCATCTAGCTAAATCAAATTTAAGTTATATTTATCTACTTTTGGATAATTAGCATTTAATTCTATTTGGAACAAAACATCTCCCCCAACAATATATTTATCTGAATTCCAACTTAAAAAAATCGCTTTAGCCAAATTATTATGCGGCTTAAAGATACCACGCTTATTTTAGAGATCATTTTTCTCATTTTCCCTGCTAATCAGAAAGTTATTAGTAATATAACTATATCAATTTTTTATACCTACTTAACTTCGATGAAAGAAAAAAATGAATGTTTTTCTTTTGCCAGAATCGAATTGGACCGTTTGGTTCGGACATTTTTTTCATACAGATTTTAAGAGTTATTTACATATAACTTTGTCAATAGTTTTGTATTATTTTTTTTAATGTTAGGTTCATCTTAATTAACTCATCTAGCTAAATCAAATTTAAGTTATATTTATCTACTTTTGGATAATTAGCATTTAATTCTATTTGGAACAAAACATCTCCCCCAACAATATATTTATCTGAATTCCAACTTAAAAAAATCGCTTTAGCCAAATTATTATGCGGCTTAAAGATACCACGCTTGTTTTAGAGATCGTTTTCCCCATTTTCCCTGCTAATCAGAAAGTTATTAGTAATATAACTATATCAATTTTTTTATACCTACTTAACTTCGATGAAAGAAAAAAATGAATGTTTTTTTTTTGTCAGAATCGAATCGGACCGTTTGGTTCGGACAGGGAGGGCGGTGGTTCAATGCTAAAACCAAACAATTAGATCAAATGAAAGCGGGCAAAAAGTGAGAAAATAAGGATAAACCGCTCCGACTCGTCGATTCATTTGGCAAATATAAAAAGAAAAGAAAAAAGTAAACTGCACTTTTGGGAGTGATTGAGCTATTAAAAAAATATAATTCAAAGTCTTAATTCAAGCTCTTTTAGATCAGTTTTTTTTCTTTTAGAGATCATTTCTCATTTCTTCTGCTAATAAGAAAGTTATTAGTACATATAACTATTAAATTATGATTGGTTGCGTAACTACGATGAAAGCAATAAAAGATGTGTATTTTCTTTTGTCAGAACTGAACCAAACCAACTAGTTCGATCAGGTTGGGCGGTTCTAGTTTGATGTCAAAATCAGGCAAACATTTAGATCGGACGAAAATAGTCAAAAAGTGAGAAAATGAGGATAAATTGTTCGAACCCATTGATTCAATGATAAATAAAAAAAAGTAAACTGCACTTTGGGAATGAATGGGTCATTAGAAAGTTGTAATTCAAGATCTTTAAGACCATTTTTTTTTCTATTTTAGTTATAAAAGAATATTTTTCAATTGATATTTGTTTTTTATTAAATAATTATTTAAGATATATATATTTTTTAATAATTTTATATCCAATAAAATGCTAATTAATCATGCCCAATATAATTTAAGAGTAAATTTAACTTTTCTCTTATTTAATCATATTATTTTTTATTATTCATTTTAATTATAAGTTGTATTTTAATTTAATATTTCTAATAATATTTGATTTGACCATTCAACTTAATACTTTTAATAGATACGACCTGATATGGATGCTTCTCCAGATTATTGTTTAATTCGGTTCTAACAATTTTGAAAAAAATAATCATCCTAATTTTTTGAACCTAAAAAAAACTTATAATCTTTTTGGATAAGTTTTTGGACCCTATATTTTTATTAATTTTATATTTATGATAATATTAATAGATATTTTGGTTTATAAATTAATATCAATCACATATTATATTTCATAATTTCATTATATATACCTTATACATTTTTTTAATATTTATTCACAGAACTTTTATATTAATTGAGTAACTTTACATATATTGAGATTATTTAAAATAATATATATATATAATGTTAATTATTTAGATTTTCATCGACTTTTTGGGTTTTTTTTTAAAATTTAAAAAAATATTTATTTTTTTTCGAATTTAAGAAAATATATTTTTTATATTGAATCAGATCAATTTTAAGTTTTTGATTTTTTTTTATTTTGTTCAATCCCCTACTACAAATAGGAATATCTATTTTTTTTACTTGTCCTTTATTATTTATTTATTTTTGTACTCATCAACAATATTATTAAAATCAGACCACTTGTCGGTTCAGCGGTTCAATCGCGAATTGATAGTTGGTCTGGTCCGATTTGAGTGCAAACCCATAACTGACATCAAACCGGATAAAAAAAGTTATAACCAGATAAAAAAAGGTCATAATTTGGGTAAGCATTAAATGTTATAAAAGGAAAATAATTGGTAAAAACAAAATTATAAATCGGAAAAAATAAAATAATAGAAAATTGGAGAGTAAATAAGGAAAAATAAATAGAAAAAAAATAAAAAGGTGGAAATAAAATAATTCCAAGTAAAATAATAGAAAAGTTAGCAATAATCTTGGTTAAAATAATTAACAAAACATTATTAGTATTATATACATAATAATATTCTAGTCATCATAGTTTTTTTGTAAGCATCAATTTTTTTGAATATAACAAATAATTTAAAATAATGGTTCAACTAAAATCAAGTGAAAGAAATTTATAAGAAATAGAAAGAATTAAAAAAATGAAAAAATAGAAACACTATGTGAAACTAAAATGGAATGACAAAATAAATATAGGAGAAGAATTATTAGAAAAAAGAAATAGACATAAAAGGAAGAAAGTGAAACTAATAATAAATCAAATAAATTAAGAGCATGTAGAATAAATAAAATAAATTGACTATTACTATTATAATGAATAATAATAATTTATCAATCATTATTATTTTATTAAGCATTAACATAATAAAAAATTTATATTATATAAAATTATTAGTATGTTATTGTTATATTTTTTATATTATATATATATACTAATAATGATATATTATAAATTATTACGAATAAATTATTTTAATGAAATCTGATTTAATTTGATCTAATCGATTCAATTTTGATCTAATTAAATAGTCAAATCCCATTTCTTTTAGATATTAGTTTGAGACCTTGAGTGTCTAGGGTTATTATTATCTAACTAATTGAAAGTTGAAGCAAATTGTAACTCCCCTAACTTTTAAATTCCAAAAATGCCCTCATAACCAATTTAAATCAAGAATTCAGATTTAGCTGGCCATAATATCAAATTAAACCATAATATCTTTATTTTCTTTTTACTCTCCTCCTCATGATTACCCCAGCCGGCCCTAATCTTTTGCCATCCAAAGGAGGACTCATTTTTCTTCATTTCAAATGGTTCTTTTCTATACCACATCCAAGAAGAAGGCGAATAAAGGATTGGAGAGCGACGTCAGAGGAATGATTGCCATAGATGAACAAGAATGGATTTGGGATGAACGGGACATCGAGCTTATGAGCTAACAGGTATGTAAATAGGTGGATTCCTCTAGATAAATTTTTCTTAATAGACTAATTTCATATTAGGATCTTATGCCATGAAATATGATAATATGATGATTTTGAATATCAGTTACCATCTAGTTCATTTGGTCTCACGAAACACAAATGGAAGTATTGATTTATAGCATCAATGATATATGTACACATGCAGATGCCTTTAGATCGAGCGTTTCTTGATGAATGATTGCATGATAGGTTTAATTAATGACAAGAATGATTCTATGAATGAATTAGCAGAAATTGGCTAGGCCCTAGAACCATTATTTAAACCTAAGTGAAAATGTGATGCCTTGGTATTATTTCCTTATCATATATGATTAGGTTTATGAGATTTTTTTATAATTCATATGGTGATATTTTTTTATTAGTATGATATATTCATGCACAACCCTCGAAGTCTATTTTCACTAGGAATTGATTTCACCTCAATTCGAGGTCTGTGGGCGAAATACAAAGCATCGATCATGTTGTTTCTGAGTTTCGGTCGATCGAAAGTCAATTTAGGTCGATCGAAAATTTTACCATAAGTTTTCAAAGTATTGTCACAGAGTTTCGATCGACCGAAAGTCAGTTTAGGTCGACCAAAAATCCTACTAAAACCTTCCAAGATGCTATTCAGAGTTTAGGTCGATCGAAAGTCAATTTAGGTCGATCGAAAATTCTGCCATAAGATTTCAAGATGTTGCTTCAGAGTTTAGGTTGACCGAATCTATTGTTTGCATATTTTTATTAAGTAAATCCCTTTTGATTTTAATGATAGATGATGTGTAGCTTTTCTTTAAATCCTAAGGATTAATATATGGACAAGATAAATGGTCAATCATCTCAATAAAGTAATGATGAGGTCGTCATGCATTTAATGTTTGAGAGCGTCAATGTTAATGATGATGGGGGACTGGTAGAACAGCTGCTATCTAGTTTTTGTTGTCTGGTTTTTTTCTCGCCTTACAACAAAAGGATTTCTCAAGCATCCTTCCAGGTCGTGGCTTGTGCACTCCCACTGACCTATTGGCGAAACCCCTAAATACTCATGAACTATTCAAAGTCACAACAAAATAATCCTACAAATCATCTTAAAGTCATTAATAGAATAAGAAGAACTTAATATGTTAACCACTTGGTTAATGATTGCATTGATCATGTTGCATTAGATGTTAAGGATGGATGAACAATTAATGATGATGCATTGTATGTATAATAAGTATTAGAAAGATGATGAATGTAAAGAAAGAAATGATAAAGCAAAGATTAATGATGTGGAGTAATTGATATTTGACCATTAGTCATAGCTTACTCCTTATGTATACGCTTATAGTGATTGATGTTTCACTTTATGTCATAGCTCACTCATGATGCAAGAAGGTAATGATATGTTAATGAAAGAAAAATTATGTTAAAAAAGTATTATGAAGTGATTTATATTTGATTGATGTCATAGCTCATTCCTATGCAAAAGAAAGTATAATAAGATGAAATGATGAATGGTGGCTGAGGAATAATTGATGTTTGACAATTGTCATAGCTTACTTCTCATGAAAAAATGTAAAGAAAGATGATATATGAAATAAAAGTAAATTATGATGAAAAATGATGTATGTAAAAAAGTAAATGAAAAATATTTATGACATTTTATTATGATTCTAATATTATAATTATTGATGATTAATTATGATGATATAATTTATGTTTATACTTTTATTCTATCATGAAAAGTATCTTTCTATTGTGCCTTACTTATTTGAGCTTCACAGCTAATGATGAATTTATTTTTCCTCTGTTTTGGATCCTACATATTAGTGAGGTGCATGTTGATTGGTGGTGCATGCGGCGATAAATGTTCGTCATGATGTTGTTTGAACATGAGTAGTAGTTGCATAATATGATGTCTCATAGTCTAGTTCTTTTTATCGAGTTGTAATAAGATGAGAGTTTATTATGTTTATGTGAGAATATAAAAGTTTATGTTATGTAATACTTCCGCAAATAATTTATATTATAAAATGAGTTTTTTTTAAAAAAAAAATTATTTTTCTATTTTATATTGATCAGTCTTATTAGTCAAATTTAAGTATAATATGTAGCGTCTCAAGAGGATATTCTATTACGTGACGCTATTATCTTTTTAGATCGTTACACAAATAATAAAAAATAATATTTTTTTAATTAAATTAATAATTATAAAATTCGAACTCGATGTTACGTCCCATTTTTTTATCCTAATATGAAAAAATTGTGATCCATATAGAAGGAGGTGGGTACGCATGGACTGAGTCCAGCATTGGCCAGGTAAAATTGGCGCCAGAAGTGTACTTGTTGACTTGGATATTCAATGCCGTGCGTCAGCTTCAAGATTCGCCATTCAAATTGGAGAAAAAAAGAAAAAAAAATCCCCATTCAATAATCAGATATGGGATGGCAAGGAGTTCTAATGTCGATCTATTTTTTTTATAAAACAGATATTAATTTTGATCTTGATCTGACTACAAATAAAATATGGAGAATGTAACATCACAATTTGAGTGGTATCCATTTTTTATTATTTTAAGATATAAATATATATATTACTATTTTCAATACATATAATTGAATTCTATGAAATAAACTTAATATGAAAATACAGTAAGTTAATATTATCTCAATCAAAATTACTGAATATATAATATTTATATTATCATTTTTATTATACTATAATATCAAGTCAGATTAATAAGGTATCTATATACCAATTCAATTCGAGTTTTTTGGGTCTTGCCTCCGAATGGATTTGAATGGTAAACCATTTATAAATAAAAAAAACTCAATAAATTAGACCGTCGAGTCGAGTCATTCCAAATTTCTAGATATAGTTAGAAAGCAATTTTCCGAATAAAATATCGTTTTTGGATACCAAGTGAACACATTTTTTGGACTTCATGATGTACTTTGAGGTCAACGAAGGACATTGTTATTATGCTTTTAGACCATATATACTTGTGTCATGATATGTAGAACGAATATAAAATATCATAGAGAAGGCGTCACATTTAATATCGTGCATTAATGTAACAAGCTTCTTTTTCTTCTTTCTGACAATTCATTATGACTTTTCGATAAGTTGTCAAACGCGGACCTTAATCAACTTATAAATAATTTTAATTAATTAGAAGAGAAAAATAATAATTTTTAATTTTTTTTCTTTTATAAATTTACTGTTTGAATAAGATTGATTTTTATTAATCTCACTACTGGAAAAACTAATTACTGCAATTGAAAATTTTGTGTTTGGTTGACAAGCTACAATATTTAGAGAGTAGCATGCATGCCAATTTCAGTGTGTACATGTGCTGATTTTTCAGTTTCGAGACGAGACTCGCGACACATTGAATTCCAACAACTTGCGAGTTGTCCTAGGTAAGTTCGAGGGTTATTAGAAATATTTTATGATAATGTTAGGGATCAAGTACTAGTTGATTTCTAGGGTAATTGCTTGCTGATTTTGATGTGGACAAGAAATGTAACATGGCTGAATTGTTGTGTAGGGACTTCACTTGTTATTCGGGGTTCTCGTGTCGAACCCGAGGTGTTTG